>QZGG01000747.1:0-105364 GCA_006409495.1 Sedum album
TCTTAATAAATCTTGACCATTTTTCCTTCCTAATACTCAATTTTTTCATAAACAAAATGTGGCATAAGATGCATTTACCATAAGTCTTGTTAACTTTTCTTCTTTAATTTCTAGTGAAATGTATAAGATGCATTTTCAGAAAAACCCTATCAATAGATGCTCAAGGATCACAATTCAACTGTTATATAAACTTCATATGTTGTACTACTCTAAATTAACTGCAACTGCATTGCTATGAGAACTGACTAAGAAAGTAAAAATGGCAAACCTGATTTCTTCTCTAGAAGAATTTTCTTCTTCAAATATCTAACCTTATTCAAAATTCCCTCTACAGCAATGTCGAATGCGTCTTTCTCTATTTCGTCCGATTCGCTTCCGCGGTTTGCGTATATAATTCTTGGAATCATTTTGATCACCTCCGATCTCATTGCCTTCACTTCTTCATCTGAAATACTCGAAAGTACCTTCCGAATATCCGTCTTATTAGCCTTTACATCCTCATTCGGTATGTATACGGAATACTGTGTGTAGTTCCTTGGGAAGTACCAAGTGTACTGTTCTGGACCTGATTTCATATCAAAGAACACCGGAATGCATCCGGAAATAATTGAATCAAACGTTGACCGACGGGTTGGAGAATCTCCCGGAGGCTGTAAACAAAAACTCGCGCTTTGAAAGATTTTCAAGACATTAAGAGGACTGTGACACTTTTTATCAGTCATGTCTTTGCAACTGATGAGAATGCATTCACTATCAGCAGCAAGCATTGGCTAATAACCTCATTGCGGATAGAGTTCTCCCACGGACGAGGCGCACCCGCAAATGCAAAAAGGTACTTGCGCTTTTGGCGTGCGACTAACCTTTGCCATCGAGTGATTTCCTCTGAGCTTGATGGATGGAAGTAAGTTGGGTAAGGAATCCCCACCTCATTTTCATAATAAGTCGTTGATTCGATCGTCAGCATCGAAATGTGTTCTGCCTCTGGCAATCTCATAAGCTTGTTTCCCCAAAGGGTATCATTGTCCTGAGCTCTCCTAAAATCCCAAGCTATCCTCCCAGCAACAAAAAAATGATCACTCCCATTAAACACCTTCCACTCCTTCAACGATGAGATATATCCCATTAGCTCGACGGGTACTTTGTCTCGGACAGTGATATTCTTTTTCTCGAGATTCCGACCGGCTTCCAATGCAGCGTAAAATGGGACATAAAATGCATTCGCCACGGACGAATCATTCGTCAAACATTTATATTTCTTCATCCTATAATGAAAAATCACCTCCAATGTGAACTGATCGGTTGCGAACCAACTTTCGGCCTTGAACCCACCTCGAACAGCAGTCGAATTTCCAAAAACAGGAGGTCCAAATCCATTGTTCTGAAGATATAAGCACATATCCTTATCATGATATGAAAGTTCATCACAATGATCAATCAAATCATCATTGAATTTTCCAGGAAGCCGATGAACGAAAATATATTTCCCAAAGCAAGGATCAAGTCTTTCCTTTCGCTTCCTTGCCTCTAGAACATCTTCATTGCTAGAAAACTTAAAAGGGTTTGTAAAAACCGACTCGCGAAGCGTGGTCGAATTTCCCAAGACGGGATAGAGACCGAGATTCAACGAACGAAACGATCCGAGATTCTTTGAGGTAGAAATGAAACCGAATCCAGCAGAAACATAGCTATATGTAACAACACATAACAGAAATGATGCAACTATGATGAATGCCACACGTTGTTTGTTGTTGCTGTTGGAATTTGATGGCTTTGTTTTCATCATAAACATCTTGGTTTGATAGAAATTGTAGAAAGAGCGAAGGAGCTTTGGATATGGATAGGTGCATCGCCTTTTGGTGATCTGATGCTTGCACCCATCTCCAAGTTTGATAACAGTGATTCTTTATGCATGTGTAAATCAATGAAAAAAGTGAGACATGAACTCAAGTGTGAAATCAAATTCTGAATGGAAAGATTTGTTGCTGCAATATGCTTAGAAAATGTTACACCATTTATTTCTTGCTATAAATAGGAAAGGAAGGAATTTTGAAAGTGGTGAAATGTGATTTTGAGAGCTGATTTTAACATATGATGGTTGCGTTTAATTAAATTAAATTTGAGAATACATATGGACAAATATATAGGAATGAAATGCTTGGTTTTGAAATGTTTGACTTTGTCAGACGGATTTCTATTATAAAATGATTTTAATTAGATTATACAATATGTCCGTCATTATTATTTTAGTTACATTCACATTGAGTTATGAGAATAAATATATTTTTTGTCGTAAACTGTTCAATATAAATAATATTCCCCAATCACTATCACTAAAGTGTTAAGATTAAGGAGTTCTTTTCTGAAATGTATATTAATTTAGAAGATGTGTCGGTAAAGT
Organism: Sedum album; assembly: GCA_006409495.1. NCBI lineage: Eukaryota > Viridiplantae > Streptophyta > Magnoliopsida > Saxifragales > Crassulaceae > Sedum > Sedum album. The sequence continues at coordinate 2,399 of QZGG01000747.1, forward strand.
GTCCATAAAAAATAAGGACTAATAAGATGTTACAGACCAACAAGAGGGAATTGAGACATCTTTTTCAGATTGTAAAACTAAGACTTTGAACACTGATTTGTCTGTCTGTTACATCAACTGAGATTTATTTCAAAAATTGAACGATATGGAAATGCAGCCAAATATGAATTTATGGTCAATCAATTTGTGCCGATTTGGATTTTAATGGGAAGATGATACGTCATAATTGTATGAAAATCACAAACTTATTTTGAATTAATATGGCTTGCTTTTAATGTGAGGAAAATAACATGTGAGGTTTCTTACTAAATACTTATTGAAGTTGGACTGGTTAGGTTGGTTATGGGCACGTGCATGCACTTGGAATAATCGATTTGACTTAATGAAGAGTATGTATAAATCTTCGCTTTGTTAACAATTCATTTTGTTTGACTTTTACTTTTTAGTCCATAAATAACTAATTTTAATAACTGTGACTGAGATTTGGTCATTATAAGACCATCCTTTCCATTGGGTAGAGACAAGGATTAAGCAAAGTTTGGTAATAATTTAATAAATGATTTATCATTTTTGTTAAAATAGTAAATTTATTTATAGTTAATAGGTAAAATATGCAGAGTTAATCGAACTGTATGGACCAGGCATTCACAAGATTGCGTGTTGTTGAGTAGATGCTTATAACTCTTGTATCCAGTTTAACCGGGGCAGTAAGTAGATTGAAAGCCAAGATGGAGGAGAGTCGAGCTGAAACAAGAGAACATAGTGATGCTCAAATGAAGGAATTGGCAGCAAGTGTCAAGGAGATGAAGCAAGTGTCAAGGAGATGATTAGTGATGCACTTACTAACAACACTCGTTCTGTAACGTTGGAAATCACATCATTGATATCATTGATGAAGTAGTGGCAGAAGCAAGGCTCCACTAGCTGCCGATGATGCAAGGAGTGTTGATGTGGCAAGAAGGTTGTTAGTTTTGAGGAGGAATTATCGAAGAATTCGCACACATCGGTGCCAATTCTAAGGTCAGCAGCTGAGCCATTTCCTAGGAAATGGAGCAGCGTGATACGCATGCTAGAGAATATTATGATGTCGCTGAGTTTGGAGAAAGGCGCAACGGCTTTGGGCGCGGCAGATTTGCACACAACAATGTAAGGAGTGCACAATTTGATGAATCTGACTTTGGGGATTAGCGAGTGATTTCAAACATTAGCGGACGTATATTTGATGAGGAAGATGACCTTCAGACTGATTGGAGACAGCAATCAAGGCCCTGAATCAGCAAAATTTGGAGCAACAAATTTCGAAGCTTGAGATGCCCATTTATGATAGGCGAGATGCTAGCGATCGGATAACCGAGCTGAGCAATACTTCTATGTAAACCAACTGTCAGAGTGGGAGAAGCTATCGGCAGCGGGTTTATGTTTGGAGGGAAAAATCCCTTGATTGGCATAGTTGGCAGGAAGTGAGGCAACCTTTTCGCAGTTGGACAGATTTTCGTGAAAGTTTGCTAGATTGTTTCAAGGAAGTTGGGGCAGCCATGAACAACTCTTTGCTCTTGTGCAAGAAGGTACTATTGCTGAGTACTGTGATAAGTTTGAGGACTTGTCAGTAACCCTTTTAGGACTCTCGGATGCAGCAGTATTAAACACGTTTCTTAAAGGCAATAAGAAAAACGTGCAGAATATGGTGCGTCCATTTCGACCTCTTTTTTATATTTAATAAAAAAATGATAGTTTGATATTTAAGTAGTAAACATGTGGTCATTCACATAATCATTCCAGTTTGATTGTGATCTCTTTGACTAGACAAAATAATTAATCAAATTTGTGGCACAAGCTTATAATGTATTTAGACTTGATTTAAAAACAATTACCTGCTATGAATATAATCCAAACAGAACAGTTGACCTGCACGTTTGGTTCTGATAAATAGAGAATTGTGTGCTGTCCTAAGGATGAATAAACCTTGAAGCAAGGTTACAGATATTGAACAGGCGCATTCAAGGTTGTTTTACTAATAGACAGTGCACAGAAAGTTGCTCACCCAATGTTCGGCCAAACTAAAAGTGCAGCATAAGTATAACAAGAATAACAGACTACGCACTTACTGCATAACCTACCCAGATTACTTGTGAAGGTTTTATGCAGACTTGCATGCCAAGAAGTAGATTTTTGAAAGGTGTTAGTGAAACAAAACAGTAAGACAATAGATTCTAAAAGGCATTATGACTGACTATAAATATCAAAGAAATCTTATTGAGATGGAATTTGTTTAAATATATCATGCTGAATTACAAAGTTTTAAGAGTATTGCACAACATATATAATGATAAATATCAATGTGATAGCAAACCTAAAGGTTTATGTTTGTACCATTGTAAGAACAAAATAAAAAGAAAACTAATAAACGAGCTGTAGCAGCTTCCTATTATACCACGGATGTCGCTGCGCTTTTAATTTCAAGCAGCATCGAAAGAGCTCCATCAATCTGGAAGAACACGTCATCCTTAAGAACATTTCCATCAATCTGAAATTTGAACAACATTGAGTTTGGTAACATATCTGAGACATACCCAGGATTTATATAGTGATTTTTTCGAAGTCTCATTGTGTTTAAAGTTCTCCCTTCACAATAAAACAGTACAAGCGACTAACTGACCACCCCCAGTTTATCACTGCTTACCAACAGCAGCACCACCCAAAAGGATTTGGGAGCAGATACTGATAATAATAACGCAGAGAGAAGAGTGTCAGTGAGTATAGTTTACAATACCTTTATTGTTATATCTTCATACATAGAAAGAACGGCCTCCACATTTTGATGGTGAGTTTGTAACCGTAACTTTACCTACACTCGTGAAGAAAAACAAATTATTGACACAAACTTCACAATAGACCCCTCTTGTATAATGTATCAAAAGATTGTAACATTTGCTCCAAAGAAGTCTTCTGGACAGAATCACTTAAAGACGTGTCAGTAAACCAAAAGAACTTTACAATTGAAGGACAAAGGTGCAAGTGTAACAACTCATTGGACTTGCCTTCTCCTCTGTGTCATCAAACCGCTGAGTAAGCCTTGCGGCTATTTCTTCATTTTCTGGAGGAGAATATTTTAAGTGGTAGATTTTCCCGGTCACTGGATCAAGCCTTCTACCTACTACCCTCTCAACAAGAAGCTCTTCAGAAACCTATAACAAAAAAATTAGCATAGAAGATGCATTTGTGAAATTCTTTTATTTAGTAGAAAATTATGGGAAGTATTTTAGGTTGACTGATTCACCGGAGGAACGACATGTAGCTATAACAATTTTCTTAGTTAAGTAGTCTTCAATAAATGGTAGTTGTAATAGCAAGTTATTTAAACAACAAAAGGTGGCTACGGCTATTTCTTTTACTTCAACTCAGATAAGGAGACACAAGGCGGCTATAGCTACCTCTAAAAGAATAAATAGATCTGGCTTGAATCCAAACTCCAAAAGAGCAGCAGCTTGGGATTGGCTTCTAGGATACCCATCCAAAAGCCACCCACTTCGTTGAGAATCAGGTTGAGACAAGCGATCTTTCACCATCTGAACAAATAAAACTGCTCAATGTCTAGTTAGTTAAACTGTGAAAACAAATAAATTGTTCGTGTACCCACCATCACAACTATATCATCAGGTACCAACTGTCCTTTTTCCATGCACTCCTTAGCCCTTCTCCCATTTTCACTCCCAGCTGCAATTTCTTCTCGGAGTAAGTCTCCGGCGGAAATATGCACTAAACCATACTGATGAAACAGAATGAATTTATTTTCTCTGATTATTTGGAAAAACAGCACGTAAAATTTGATACAATTTAAATTCATATTTAACGCAGCGACAGATCATGATTAATCAAATTGGTTCCAATTCAAACAAAAAGAAAGGCTAAACTAGAAAAGAGAATGAAATGGTTACCTTGGCCTGGATGAGCTCACACTGAGTTCCTTTACCGGAAGCAGGGGCACCAGATATCATAATCTTAAGCGGCTCCGCCGGCTTAGAAGCAACAGCAGCGATCTACCAAACAAAAGCACAATCAATCAGCCGCATACCAACCACCAAGTGACTCACTCATTTCAATAGAGTAAGTAACCAGAGTACCTGAGATCGACGAATGGGACGAGAAGTGATGCCACATGATTGACGTCGGCGAGAAAGTGAGATGAAGCCGGACGAGGAGAAGTGGTTAACGTCGAGATGTCGACGAGTGGAGAAATGGTTGGAAGGATGATGGGAAAGAACGGCGTCGGGATTTGGTAGGGTTTTGAGCGGAAGGATCGACGAGCAGGCCATTAGGTGGTTTTGTCGTGTTCAGGTTTTCGGAGCTGCTCGTCGGAAACGGAGTTCAGATGAGCGTAAAGGAAGGTTGGTAGGCAAATGGCGAACGGGCCAATTGACTGGGCCAATGCGGGCCTTTATATATTACAGTTCGGCCTATTATTGGGTGTCCGAATCCGGATTTATTTTTATTGTTCTTGATTTTTATCGTTTCTAAGTGCATATTCATCTTGAGTATGAGTTTTTTCTATTTGTTGAGCGATTAAGTAGTAATAATTTTTTGAAAAAGAAAAAAATGGTAGATTGGTCAATTTGATGAAAGCTCCATTTAGATCTATGTCCACCTTTTGCGGACATGTAAGTTGGAAGAAAAGTCGTCAAAACATAGAAGCTTCGCTCATTGGCTGCATTATGCGCCAAGTGAAACATATTAGGATTGGCGCAATCAAAATACGGATCAAAAGATTGGTAACTAATAGTTAGGGTTAGAATTATGTGATATATTAAGTTATTGTAAGACAAAAAGACAAAATAAGAATCGTTGATTTGATTAATTCAACGGTAGAAATTAAAGATGGTTTTATTAAATTTGATAGTCAAGTTTGCGAAAAACATGGAGTGGTTGCATGTGGAGGTTTTCTTAACTTTAAATTATTTTAAATCGACAGATGAGATCTCACAAAATATTGATTGTCCTTCTGGATTTTTTCCCTTTCTAGTGAGCAGTGATATTCTACCTACTATTTGTACGAAATCGGATCGAGTGCTGCACTGCCAAAAAATGCGAGATAAAATGACGTCGTTTGACCTTAAAAATGACGTCGTTTTGACAATGGGGTAATTTTGCATTTATAGGGTTTTAGATTAACTACGTAGTTTTATTTAAAAGCTATATAAAACTACGTCACTTTTGAACTTGCAGCACATGGTAGCACTGAAAGTGGCTGCACCGGATCCAGTTCCCTATTTGTACATATGATCAGATGTCATAAGGCGGATAGTTGAGTTTAAATATTGTTATTATTTGCAGACCATCATCTAATGAGTCACTGAAAAAGTAGTAAACGACTTAAGGTCATAGTGCTGACAAATAACAACAAAAAAGAAATAAATTTTTTGAATATGAGAGATAAATGATAGGATCTAAGAGTTGAATAGAAGAGGTTGAGATGATATAAGAGAAAAGGTAGATGATCGGAGAAAGATTGATTGGTGGGCACAAAGAGATTAATAGATTTCTTCAATTTTCAACTTACCAAAGTGATCCTATTACATTAGTTTTTATTGCAATTCTTACGTTTTACTCTAACTCATTAGTATCTACATTCTTATCATCATCATCCTCGCTTTCAAAACAACCTTATTCTCAAAGTTAACGATTTCCATTCTCCATACGATCAAGAACAAAACCTTTTCATGCAAAGCTCCACTAATACGCCTTGAGGTAGCAAGAATTCCAAGATGAGCTGACACCATATAAGCTCTATTTCAATCTCTGATTTTGCAATGCGAAGTCCAACAATTATCACTTCATGCAACTGAACATCATAGTCCCTCATTTTTGTATCCGCCGACTTCTAGTGTGTAGTTAACTTCCCATATGCCTCAAATATTTACATTTTGTACCACTCTTTTGTAGTTAACTTCTCATATGACCAAAGACTAATGTAATATATCTGATCATGGGGTCCAATTCAACTGCGACCCACTTAAAAATTATAGCTAATCAATGCGTGCCGCATGCAGGCGCATAAAAGACAGAAAATATAAACAATAAAAATGCACAAATGCACTACAAACAAAATTAAATAAAATAAAAAAACATGATTCGTTGGATCAAATTTAATCCAACGATCAAATAAGGGGTCGCTTATGTCGTTAGGTAAGTAGGGGGTCGTAACTGATCCAAATACTCTGATCATGTAAAATAAGGCCAAAAAAGAGATCAATGATGAAGTAAAATAAGTTAAACACGAAATTGTTATGCTCTTAAATCTCAATTGTAAATTCTTTTGCAAGCCAAAATCAGTAAAAGCCATAACAATGTCTTGACTTATAAAATCTTGCACTACTTCTGAAAACATGTACATCAAACCAGACCCACAAATATTATCACCATTGTAATATAATATCTCACAATCCACTCCAAGCAATTCAGACAATAAGAGCAATAGATCTTGGTTAGGTGCATCAAATATTGCATTCATCTAGGATTGCAGAATGAAGGAACGCAGTTGAAGAGAATTAATAACATGCCCTCTTTAACCAGTTATTCTTGTACTCCAAAAACCTGTCGAATGTGATGTGCATGTATGATATATGTGGCAGGATAGAGCTGAAACAAACACCCTCGGTCATACATTGTATATTGCATCAGCCAAATGTACTTGAAATAGATGAAGCCCTGAACTAGTGACCCTTATTAGAGCATGAAAACTTAACTCAGACAATGAAGTAAGAGAAGTCAATGCGCTAGGTAGGTTAACTGATACAGATCAGATGATGCTGAGCTTTTGGAACAAAATGGACCATCCCAAGAAGGTGCACGTTAGAGGTGCATTTTAGCATGCTTTCAGCTCCCGGTGTCAGAATTTGGCCCATAATACCTCGTTTTTTGGGCATTTTCGGCCTTTTCCTATTTTATTTTTAATTTTTATATTTTCCATTATTTTCAAATATTTTATTATTTTTCGTTTTAGGGTTTTGTAGTTTCCCTATATAAGGGAACTTAGCTACTATTGTCAGATAGTTGATTTTGAGATTAATAAAAGTTTCTAGGGTTTTTCCTAGTAGTGTTCTTCCACGTTCGTACGCTGCATCATTAACCTTAGAATCCCGATACATCATTTTCTTACTCGGACTACCCTAGATTTTTTGGGTATATCATAAAAATATTCAACGCGTATCTGACCCTCCACTACAAATTTTGGCAAAGTATGCAACGGATAGGTTGAGACGGTTTGCGACGGAATCCAGTTACTTGTGACGGAGTAGTAACACAATTGTGACAGTGCGTTACAAAGTTGTCGCAAGTCGTTACAAGTTCGTGACGGTTTTGCAACACACTTGAAACCCTGATAGAGAATGTATCAAGAGCGTCTCTAATTCGTCTCTACTTTGTTACACATTTGTGACGTATTTGTAACACATTTATCAATGTCGTTGCAATATGTCGCAATTGTGTATCTAGCTATAACGTCACAAATGTGTTTGCAATCCTTTTTTGTTCATATTGGCATTATCTTGTAACAAGTTTGCGACGGATTTTGTTACGCAACTATCATAGTCGTTACAGTACCGTTGCAACATGTATCAAATATAATCGTTCCTAGTGTGTCACAAAAGTGTTTCTATACATTATATTGACACATTCTTCCCATAAATACTTAGATGATTGGTAAGAGTAACATATACGTATATGTTCTTTTTTGCATTCAAGTACTAATTTTTATGCTATCGAAAAAAGTACTAATTTTTATAGCTTATAGTCATGTCTCATAAATGTAAGAAAATTGTAGAGCAAATTTACATAAGAGTGTTATAAAAGGTGTATTAAACAAGAGATTACGCGAGATTGTGATGGTTATGCATGGACAATTGTAAAATTTTACTTTGATTTAGAGACTTTTTGGGAGGAAGATTATACATCAGTGACTCTTATTATCATAAAACCCGATAAGGTGTATAAAAGATGTAAGGTTACCTAGAACTTTTCGCTAGTGATTTATATTTATATATAAATTATTTTATATATTTTTAACTAATTTATCGTATTGAATTAATTTGATCCTTTTTTGATCAAAATATTTTTAAATATTTAATATTTAACTTATTAAATTATTTTAGTTTATTTTAGAAGAATTAGTTTCATTTATAATTTAATTTTAAAATAATTTAGTAAGTGAACACGGTTCAATTTAATCACAAATGTTGCCAAATCGTGATTATAGTTCAATTAAACTATTTAGTATGATCACTATTAAACTTAAAAGAATATATAAAATAAATAAATTAAGAGGCGAAGAGACACGCTTTTGGATTTTGGTGTCGACGCAGAACATCCTAGCGGCGCCGAGGCGAACGGAATCGACTGTCAGAGGATAGATCCGCAGCGGTGTCGCGTAAGTTCGTCTATTTAATTACACTTTTATGTTAATTTTGATCATCCGATGGATTAGCTTAAAGCCGCGAATGGTAAACTATACTCGAATCGGAACCCTAGATTCAGCAGAACTCGTTGCATTTTTCTAATTCGAATTTCAAAGCTTTTTTCTGCTCTTTGTCTGGTGTAGTGAATTGAAAATGAGACATTTCAAATTGGTCTAATTTATAAACTGGCTTTTAAGGGGTAGATTTCTTCTATAAGAATGATGTACAAATAACTTTGTAACCTACATCCTCATTATATAAATTGCTCCTTTATCTCCCTCATTTTGGCATTTTGGATTTCCACGGATTATAGAGAAGTCTGCAGTATCTTAAAAATGAATTCAGACCTAAGGTCTGATACAGCAAGGTCACCAGTACCACTTCAATATAAGAATTGATTAAGTAGTGATATAAGGAATTTGACCTCAGTTTGGATCCCTTTTTGTTATCCTGAGTTTTGGGTTTTATATGTTAAATTGTTAAGGTCTGAAACTACAAGGTCATGTAAGTATGTTTTAGAGGGCACTATTGGCCTTGGGTTCGCAGCCATCGCAGTCCATCCTCACTTTGAAGTGGACTGTGGTGAATTGTTTCAGTTTCTTTGGCTTTCTCATATCACTCATTAGTCCGACAGATAATCTAAAGTCCCTTAAAGCTCCATAACGCCATTTATCCAATCACCTCAGGTAATGAAATTATCTTATACAAACTAAAGCTTCATAAGAGAATAGCTTATGTGTTTTAAATGTATATAGCTCACTGAATTCATATTGAGTCCGAAGAATTTTGCCTAATTAATCAACCTAGTAAGTCATACTTGCTGAATTTTATACTGGCTGAGTGTTTGTTAAAAACGGTATAGTTTTATACTTGCTGAGTTTTGTTAAAGACGTTATAGTTTTATACTTATTGAGTTTTATACTTGCTGCTTGCATCCTATCACCCCAACTTGATGTAAAGTTTTATATCTGCTGAGTTTTATACTTGCTGCCCAGCTTAATGTAAATTCTTTTAATCGTTGAATTTTATACTTGCCAAGTTTTTGTAAAGACAGTAAAGTTTTATACTTGTTGAGTTTTATACTTGCTGCTTGCATCCTATCACCCCAACTTGATGTAAAGTTTTATATTTGCAGAGTTTTATACTTGCTGCACAGCTTGATGTAAATTCTTATACTTGCTGAGTATTTGTTAAAGACTGTTTGCGTGATATTTTTGGCAGGTCCACCTCCTTCGCCTGTCTATCGTCCTCAATTTCAATCCAATCTTTATCAGCATCGTTATTTGGATTCAAGGGCTGCACAAGATGACGATGATGAAAAAGATGAAGATTTGGACGCACATTAGTATGATTTATTTCGACTAACTTTTTGAAACTTTTGTAAACGTTTTAAGATATTACATGCATTATAATATTTTTGTTGGGTTATTAGTTTTAAAATTATGATTTGTGCATATTTTATTTTTTATTATTTAAAAATAGTAATTAAATTAATTATCTTAAATTAAATAATTTGATTGTTCAAAATATAAAAGGTGCGACGGAATTGATACGCACTGCTTGGTCAACGTTGCAAATCAATTGAGACGGTGTTGTAACGCATAAAAAGTAGAGACTAAATAGAGACGATCTTGTGACGTACAAGTTGCAACGGGCTTGAGACGGATTTGTGATGACTTTTTTGTGATGCAGTTGTGACGGTATTGCGACGCGTACAATTTACAATTATTTGCGTTGAAAGGCCGTTGCAAATGTGTTACAATTGTGACGGATTAATCCGTCTCAAGATTTGAAACGCCATTTATGCAACGGATGATCATCCGTCACAAACCGGTTGCAAACCCGTCACAATTGTGACGGTTTTGCGACACATTCCTTGCGTCGCATACGTTGCCAAAATTTGTAGTGCTCATAATAAAATTTGGGTTTGCGTTTATCAATTTTAATGTCGAACCTGATGTAAATACGATCTGCATAATTCGGGTATGAGTTCGGGTTCTTTCGGGTTTATTAAAACTCTTCAATATCTTTTTTAATTAAACGATAAGCTGCTTCAGAACTCTAATATTCAAACGAATATTATTGATAAATAAAAGATTGATATAAAGATAGGTTTATTCAATCCATAGGGTTAAGATCAAGAGGAACGTTATTTTTTTGCGAGATGGAATGACTTAATCTCCGCTGATTTAATTAATCTGAGGTTGAGATTTAATTGACTTTTCATTAAACTGGGTGGTTGGATTAGCAAAATATACAGGGTGGTTGGAAGAGGCCACCGAAAAAAGTGAAAAAGGGTGAATTAAAAGACCGCCGAAAGGAGTCTGAAACGGAAGGTAAAAAGAAGAGCATTCCCCATGGAGGTAGGGGCAGTCCTAAGATTTTGGAGGCCAGGGGCAAAAAGAAATAAAGAGCCCTAGGTGTATAAATAATGATGTCAAAATGTTTTCTGAAAATAATCACGCAACAATAATTTTAACACCAAACAAAATTTACAAATATGAAGTCTTCAATATGCCAAGAATTTTTTCAATTGAGACAACAGCACCATTAGTTTAGCATCATTAACTTGTCATGAATAATTATCAAACCTTGGATACCTGCAAATTTTAAAACAAAAGAATCAAAGAAAACGCTTTCTTCGAGCATTTTCAGATGCAAACTCATTTATAATGAGATCATAATCAATATTTTCTAGCATGTCTTTTTCAATACATAAAATAGCAAGATCATTCTTGAGACATAGAACACCTCAAGTAGTTTTTCAACAATTTTAGCTTAGAAAAACTTCTTTCAGCTAATGTAACTGGTAATGTTAGTAAAAGTTGATAAGCAATTGAAATATTTGGATAACAATCTATCTTTGTAACAAAGTCAAGTATTTCACTTGCTGACATTAATTTGTTTGGTAATGTCACCTGCAATATCTTTTATTCAGAAAAAAATCATCTAAATCAACATCCATTACATCTCCATGAGAGAAAAAGTATGAAATATTTCACAACACATTTTTAACTTGCTATTATCCAAGGATTTCAATCGCTCAGAATTAAACAAGAAGCCAGAATATTATTAAACACATTTAATTGTTCAAACCTATTTTCATAGAAGCAATACCAATGTCAACGATCACCAAAAAATAATTCACTCTAAAAGACTCTTCGGGTGATTGCACATCAATGTTAGTATTATAATCATCAAAAAAAATTATTGGATGCTTAACACGCTTTTTAGGAAATACAAGCTCTATATTCATCTCCAATGCGATATCTTTCGCAATGCTTAGATTAGAGGAAAACCATCTATTTTGTACTTCTCAAAATATGACACTAAACTCTCTAATTGCTTAATAACAGCTACAATACACAGAGAGGATGATTGCATTTTCTTACTGATTGTATTAATTGCAAATTAAATATCATACCAAATAACCATTTCAAGCAAAAATTCAAAACTCTCAATAGCATTTGCCAAACTTTCCGCTTCACTCTTTGTTTTAATATCATCACAAATGTATACAATTCAAGCAAAGCCTTTATAATTGATGGAGCTTGAAACCTTAATGCTTGCCGATCTTCACACCATTGGACTCCTCAACCCTCCGTGGTTGCATGCACATGGTCTGATTGTTCTAGATCGGTCTTACCTTGTTCATAAATAAAGTGTTTGTTTTATGTGTATGACTTTGTTTTAAGTTTATTTGGATGCTGTCGGCTGCTTGTTGTGCGGCTATCCTCAGAATAAGGCTATGAACCTAGCCGTTTAAAGGTTCTAATCTAGTTGAAGTACTAGACGCCAGTGGAATTTGATGGTGATGGTGCCGTTATCGGCCTGAGCTTTCAACCGTTGATTTAAGAGAAGACCGAAGATGTAGTGTCATCTCATGCTTTGTACCATCATGTATATTTCATCATGTAATCATGTCAAGATTTGTACTCTTTTTCATGATCAAATGAAATGTACCCACTTCAATCAAAAAAAAATATTACCGAAGACTGACAAATTCCAAACTCGCAATCGCTTCCGCAATCTCGTCAACTTAAGGCCGAATTTTTTCAGAGGATTTAGGCGTAACGTCCCCTCCCAATTCTCCCTAACTACTTCTAGGAAGCCTTGATGGTTTGTCCAAGCCTTTTGGAATCTGACTAGGCTAATCCGATGTTGTTCACCTCTAGGTTCAATTAACAGGGGACATTGATCTAAGTGAAAGCGAGATTGATGAGTGACTTTCACATCCGGAAAAGCTACTGCTGCAAGATCATTGTACAAAAGTCTATCTAACCTTTCCCACACACGATCATTACCATGTCAATTATTTGACCAAGTAAATATGTTGTCGATAAAGCCAGCATCTGAGAGGCCGGCATGAATCTGAAAAGAGTTAAAGGCGTAGATGGAGTCATCATCAGCTTGGTTACCGCCTTGTTTCTCGTCCAGAGTTGAGATGGCGTTAAAATCGCCTGCAACTAGCCAAGGCCTCTCAATACAAGAAGCAAAATCGATAAGCTCGTTCTACAGAGCCTGACGAATTTCTGCATTGCAGTTAGCATGAACAAAGGTGCAAAAAATACTATCATTTGAGTTACCAATAGTAATACGAGATGTGACCTGTTGTCTGGACCATTTGAAATCCACCAAGTTGACTTCATCATTCCACATTACCCATATATCATTATTAACTTCCCCGCCATGTTCAAAGTGAGGCATGCCAATCTCGAGGCTCACTCTTGCTAATTGTCAATTTTTGGTTCAATAATAACAACAATCATAGGTTTATGGAGCGTACATAATTTCTTGAGGTGAGTGGAGGTGCTCCGATTCCCCACGCCTCTTGCATTCCAGCAAATAATCTTAATCATGGGAAACAAGGGGATTTGATTTATTACCAATCTCCCCGAGTTCAGGAATATTACTCTGATTGTTAGCACTTGTAAAAAATTTTGCTTTGCTGCTCTCCAATTTTGACGTTTCTATACTTGCTTCCTTAGAAAAGGTCTGCTCTGGATTGTTAATTTTTTGAGGTTGTACTAAATTTCCTTTACTATAAGTATTTTTGAAAATCGAGCGGGCCGGTATACTAGTCGTAGCTGTAGCAACTTTGCTGCATTTTGGGATATGGCTAGTTTGAGTTATGTCACTACCCTCCTCTTGCACGTGAGACTCTTTCTTGTTTAAATCAAACTGAGTTGTACTTTCTTTATTTATTTCATTATCACCACATGAGGGAGTATTAGAGTCATCTTTACCATCTTGGTAATTTGAGGCTCGGTGATCATCTAGCACCACACCCACTCCTATGGCTTCTTCACCATTTAGAGCTTTTGTTGAGGTCTCAACTTCCATGGCTTGAAAGTCATCGGTCCTTGTTTCTTTGAAATGAGATGGCTCGCCCACCTCCTTTGTGGTGTCCGTATATGGCTTTAGGTTGTGTTTTTTTGTGTGTTTTTTGTTCTTCACTATGGTCCAATCATCATCTTTAGGAACTGGATTTGTTTGGGCCTCTATACCTCCAGTTTTATGCATTAGAATCTCCTTTCCTTTGACAGTTGGGACATCCTTCTTTTTGTTCTTGCGGCAAGATGTAAGGTCGTGCCCATGAAGCTTGCATTTGCTACAATAAGCCATATTTCCTTCAACAATTACTTCTTGAAAAAAACCTCTGTTACCTGGAAGGTTAATCCATACTTGTGGAGGCGGAGGTTTCTCGACATCTAATTCTACGCAGGCTCTTGCAAAGCTTAATGCACTTAGTTCCTTAGTACGATCATCAATGTCTAAAAACTCCGAGAAGGAAGAGACTATAGCACGAATGTAAGCGCGTTCGAAGAGTTCCAAGGGTAAGCCCGGGAGTCTTATCCACTTAGTAATCTTAGTGGATTCTTTTTTCGGATCATAATCTACCGACCATCGGAATAACCGAAAGTATGCATGTTCAACCTTGCGGAAAGGATACGTGAGGGCAGAGTTCACATCATCCTCGGAGTCCATGATAATAACAATGTGTCTATCATCCCATATGCTTGAGATTGTGACTCTCCCCTTAAGGTTCCAGTTAGACATGATGAACTTCTTTATTTCACGAAGCGTTGGACGTCAATTTGAAACTTGGCAATAAGAGTATGTGTAAAACGATTGGTCGTGGCTTGTACTCAGATACTGAAACTGATAGGGCAGGAAACCATCTTTCATACCATATTGTATGTTCGGAAGTTGAAGTTCAGGGAAGCGGAGGTCGATTTTTGGTTTCGCTACCACCAACGCAAAGGTGATGGGACTCTCAATTCTAGCGACTGTCGGAATTTCATGAGAATCTGATGGCTTTGGAGTCATGGAGGTCGTTTTAATCGGAGGGGCCGCTGCCATGACCGTCGCGCTAATTTAAAATTCGTTTCAACCAAGGGCACTTTGATTATAGTTGGAGGAGTGATGGAATTTATTTAATTTTAAAGTGTTGTGTAGTAATGTAGTTGTGCATGAATCATTTAATGATGTTAAATGCATATAATATGATGTCCAGTGCATTTAAATGTGATGTTAAGTGCATTTAATGTTTTATTTTTTGTTCATCATCATTCTGTATTTTTTCTACTTCAAATTCCTACCCATTTTAAACATTAATGATTTTGTTGATGATGGAAATGAGTTTCAATTTCAACCAATTTAATATGAGATGTGTGATATGAATAATGAGATGTAAGTTATTTATATTTCATTTTTTTCTTTGACCACAATAACTCCTTTTCACTTATCCAATCATTCTTCATTTGTTTTCTTTACAACTCATTTTCTTCAAAATTCATTTTCTTTTGCATTTTGCTTTTGTATTTTATATGTATATTTGTGTATGCATTTCTAAGTTGGTGAGAAGAGTGCAATTGAAAAGGCAAACACGAAATGCAAACATGATGACAAATGCTCTCTACTTAAGTAATGCAAACAGTACTGCGTGAGAAATGCAAACAATCAAATGCAAAGAGACATAACAATTCAAACTATAGATTGAAATCCATTAGCAATTAGAAAATCTACAACTAGTAAGGTACCAAAACAGGGAGGGGTGAGAAGGTCGGGATGACGATCTAAACTAAAAATTTTCAAAAAAGTCAAAAACCCAACAATTAAAATTCCCCTCATTTTCTATTATAATATCCACTACCATCAAAGTTAGTACCATACCCACGACCACATATTCACCATCCTAATCTATCATAGATGTGTGGCTCATATAAGGACTCATGGATCCACCACCGTAAGGGGTACCCACGGGAGATGCACTCACTATGCCTATTAAAATAAACTTAATTGACAATCCTGCAAGCAAGTCCATTTTCCTCGCTCCGATTAATCAACATCATTATCCGAAAATAAGTATTTTGCTACTCCAATATAAGACCTTCAAACACAAATGATGACTAATTGACCTTCTTGTTGAAAATGGGCGCATGCCAAACAGTACAAATCTTATCACTACTTTCTATATCTTCATTTGCTCCGTTCTTATCTTATCAGAAATGTAGAAGCTAACGACAGTAATAACAATCGTATCGGCTGAAGAGCAGCTCAACAACACATCTAGTGAAGGTAACTATTACGGACATCTTTATCGATCCCCCACTCATTGTTAGTATCGAAAGACCATAATAATTCCGACGAAACTCCGGTATGATAATAATAATATCCAAAGGCTCGAACGCGTAGAGAATCAACAAATATGTAAGTATCCAAACCTTGTTAATATTTGACTAAATTTGAAATTAAACTCAATGATAACATACACAGAAGAAAAATAGGATTGAAACAGGAACACGTATAATAATGAAAAACTATTCTTACAGCATAAATGGCTAGAGAAAAAGAGAGCTTTAAAAGCATCAAAACCACAAAAACTCATATTCTAAAATTTCTCATAGAAAGAAGCGTGAGCAAAAAGACATGACTCTCCCCTAAGAATGAGGTTAATTGACCTAAATAATTAATACAATAACATTCTTGCAATGAGATCCAAAGATCAAACCAAACATTCTCAAATAAAACCTGAATCAACTAATCTACTTTTGATTTTCTTGCTCTTAAAATTCGAAAATCTTTTAGAAATACGCCACCTACAAAAAATGTTTCCCAATTACTCTCTTTTTTGAAACTCTTTTCGGAATGCTCTACTTTGATCCCAATCCGGTTTTGGGAAAACCAATATTTTTAAAAATCAACATATCCGATTTCGAGAAACCCAGATAGTTTGATTTTCTAACTATCCGGTTTCCACAAGACCGGTTTCCTAGTCAGCAAAAATTGATTCGTCATTCGATCCAACGTGGAGCTGACGAGGACCCACAGTCAGCAAAATAATAAATCCGGTTCTAGGGAAATCGAAATTATACTCAAGACTCGAATTTTCACAAAAACGGTTTGTGCAGCAATTATTGCCGGTGCAGCAATAACTAATGCATGTATTATTTATGTTCAATCCGGCTTTGGGAAAACCGGATTGCACAGAAATAATTGAAATTCGCTGAAACCGTTAACATGTAGATCAAAATTATTGAATAAAGTCTGAATCCGATTTTCATAAAACCAGATTGTACATAAATAATGCATGCATGATTGAATAAAGTCTGACAGACGAGCAGTATATAATCCGGGTTCACTGGAATCGGATTGTTGACAGAATTCTGGTCCTCACGAGACCGGTTAGTTTTTGTTATAAATATTAACCACTTTTCGTTTCATTTCATCATCAACCAACAATTCCAACTTTCCATCAATTCTATCAATTCTATCAATTCTATCAATTCTATCAATTCGATTTCGATTGAAGTAGTAGTTTTTTAGAAATTATTTAATTTAATTTTTTGTGTGTATTTATTTGATTGATTAACAAGTTTGTTTTATTTTATACAGAGATGGCCGATTTTGATTCTGACTCGATGGTTATGACGACTCTAGACACACTTGATATGAGTGTTTTGGATGAATACAGTCGGGATAAGATGGAATTTTCTTGATGAACTTGACTATGAGGGTGTCGAATATGTTCTCGAACCTGAACATGTGTTCGATATTCCAGCATTTAGTGATATTTCGGCATGGAATGTGAACGAACCAACTGATGAGTTCTAGGGCTCTAACTTTGGACAGTTTGGATCTATTGGGATAGGGACAATATTTTCTAGAAAAGCTGGTGCAATCTACGCGGTCTAGAAGTATTCTATATTGCATCATGTTGAGAGTATCACATGAAGGAGTCAGACACGCACCTGTTGGTACTTCACCGTTGAGTAAGAGAGGATAGTTGCCCTTGGCATATTAGAATCCCGACATGCTTATTGGATGGCATCGCACAAGGACCGATGATAATTCTGCGATGATAATTAATCGAGTGTTTTGGTCATTAGGCCCTTGTATTGAAGCATTCAAGCATTATAGGCCTGTTATGTCTGTTGACAATACACACCTATATGGAAAGTATGATGGAAAGTTACTTGTCGGCATTGCACTAGACGCAAATAACCATATACTTCCTATTGCATTCGCCATAGTTGAAGGCGAAAACAATTTAAGTTGGAGTTGGCTTATGCGGTGCATTTGGAGGGTGTGACAGATAGAAGTGAACTATGCATCATCTCGGATAGGCACATGGGCATTCTCCGGGCAATGCAAGAATCGAAATGGGCGGAGCTGAATGCATATCACCGTGTCTGTATTCGACATGTGCAAAGCAACTTCAGCGTGAAGGTAAAAGATGCAATACTAAATAAAAAGATGGGTCACGTAGCTCATCAACGGCAATGTCGTAAATTTGAGCGAGAATTTCATAATTTGATTAATCTTCTGCAAGATAAGCCGGCGGTAATTAATTGTCTACAAGAAATTCCATTGGATAAGTAGACAATGTCATTTGATATTGGTGGGCGGAGATGGGGATCTATGACTACAAATTCTAGTGAGTGTTTCAACAACATCTTGAAGGGGGTGGAGATCTACCCGTATGTGCTCTTGTACAATTTACATTCCAACAACGCAACTAATACTTCTGCAAATGGCGCGTGGAATGTATGTCAACAACGCATCACCATTCCCACCGAAGATAGATCTTAAGCTCAGACAGCATAGAGAGAAAGCATACCGTCATAATGTCCAAATGTTTGATCCAAACAAAGGAGTTTATCGAGTGAGGACGGTCCAAAAACACACGCAACATAGTGTCAATCTTGAAGAAAGGACATGTACATGCCGCAAATGGAGTATATTTCATTATCCTTGCAGTCATGTTTTGGCGGTTTGAAAAACTGAAAGTTTGCCTTACGCTCAATTTGTTGATCCTTTCTATAGATTGGAAGCATCCCATGCCACATGGTCGCATACTCTCAATGTCATCGAGGATGAGTCGCGCTGGAGGCCTTATGAAGGAATGCCTCACATTCCAGATCCCGCATTTAAACAATCAAAGGTGGGAAGAAATCCATCCAGGCGTCATCACAATGAGATGGATATGGGACAATCTAGTAGTTGTGGTAGGCGATGTGGTTTGTGTCATGTTGTTGGTCACAACAGAAGGGCTTGTCCTACTCGGTCTACCCAGTGATATGTATATAATGTAATAACTAGTTGAAATTTAATAAAAAAATTGAAATTCAATAATAATGTTCGAGATGCAAGAAAACATGAAATAAAAGGTTGATTCGAAATATGAAATACAAGTTTGAAATATGAAATACAAGTTTGAAATTTGTATCAATGACGAATAAATGATGAAAGCGAAAATCTCTAGAAGGTCTCTTCTCACGATGCGGCCGTCCCTCCATAGGCTGTGATGGACCTGGAATATCATGTCCAAATGTCTATGACTGTGGAAACATATTTGCAGTTGTACGTGCGTTATGCACAAGAGTGCGTACCTACAACAAAAAGTCAGTACAATGTTAAAACACATAAAACACATTAAACACACGATCTTACCACACTATGGAAGACTGGTGCAGTATGACGATATGTCTGGATGTCATCCATCTAAGGCTGCACAACTCTACGCGTGGTGTTGCGATACTAGTTGTGTGGACTGTCTCGAATCTGACAGTCCTCGCCAACAAAGGAACTTCCTGAAAAATGTCAAACTGTCGCATAACTCTAGACGGATGATACCGTTCCACTATGTTAAAGCACAATAATAGAACCTCAAATAACCATAATCCTTGCCCCTCAAGCACATTGGATTCAATAAGTGAAATAAATTCGCATCGTAAGGTACCCAAATGAAATCAGATTCACTCATTTGATCGAGCTGATCACGGTAGAAAACCAATGACCCATGAGGTACATTCATATATGATTTCGGTCCACTCCATTTTCTGCACACAATATATTAAACACATTAGCAAATAATAAACATATACAAATAAATATAAATAACATAATAACAACAACTTACGTGTACGCCCATGCGTCTCTCATAAAAGGGTCAATATGAGGTTGTTCTAACTATGAAATCCTACCAAAACCTCTCAGTCTACCTATACACATCCTCTCCCGACTTCAAAGCTGAAGGAGAAGTAAACACTGCCACATGAATACGATCTAACACTATCAAGATCCGCCAGTAAGGGTAAGTAATGAAGAGACAATCTATCTCTACATAAATCTGGCGTCAATGATGAACCCAACATGCACAATATGTATGCTATAGCATAATACTGAACGACTTCCTCTGTCGCATCATCAGGTACCACTCTCATGTTATTCCAAACCACCTACGTTTAGCTAGAGTAGGAGATCGACCTATCTCAGGATAAGCCCCTAACAGATGTATGCACATCGACCTATCTCAGATGTAAGCAATCCAACATCATGTACAGTGATCGTGCACTCTCCACCCCTCAAGTGGAAAGTATGTGTCTCCGGTCTCCACCGTTCCACTAATGCACAGAGCAATGACCAATCAATTTCTACATTCTGAATTTGGGTACATGTGTAAAATCCAGCATCAACAACATATCTCTCAATCCTAGGATCCATATCCCACATCTTACGATGAACAAACTTAACGGTTTTTTCCTTCCTATACACAAAAAATAAATAACATTAAGATAACAATGTAAAAATAGGTATGTATTCGTATACATATAAATAATTACATAAATTAAAATGGACTAATCGGATCATTTCACACTTCTTGAGAACGATGGGTCCCTTGTTGACTTAAAACCGAGTCATCAATTGGTCTGAGAGCCACAATACCATCCAAATTCATCTAAATAAAAAAACCACATATCTACATTAACAACACAATATACATATATATAATTCAAATCATATAAAACACATATGACAATACACTATCAAAATCATAGCCCTAAATCATAGAATTATCAATTCAAACTCATAGAATTGACAAGTTAAAAATGTAATCAAAATCATAGAATACAATATCAAACTCAAATCGTAATATGTACAATTCACAAGCAAATAAAAATAAACCAAATCATATTCAAAATTAACAATAAACCCTAAAATTAAACAACAAAATCAATACAATTCGTAACCCAAAATCCCTAAATCAAAACCCTAAATCAAAATCCTAAATCAAAATCCTAAATTCTAACGAAACTATCAATATCCATAATCAAACAAGATCGCCCTAAATCAACACAATTTATAACCCTAAATCACATATACACCACACGATTCATAACCCTAACCTCAAAATCGTTATCAAACCTTCCACCCATTACGGAACAATTCAAGGAATAATGGTGATGCGGCGGCTGAGTTTGTTGCAGGAGGGCTGGGCGGCAGGGCGCAGCAAGTCGCGTTTGAGAGAAACGCGAAGGAAGAACACGGTTTTTATTTTTAGACAATACCGATTTTTGGCAGAACCAGAATCATAAAAATTACCGTTTTTCGCAAAACCGGATTCATTAAAATTACTGACTGAACGAATCAATTTTTGCTGACTAGGAAACCTGTCTTGGGAAACCGGATAGTTAGAAAATCGAACTATCCCGATTTTTCGAAACCGGATATGTTGATTTTTTAAAATACCGATAGAAAACCGAGTTGGTATCAAAATAGGGCATTCCGAAAAGAGATTAAAAAAGTATTTGGGAAACATTTTTTTAGGTGGGGTATTTTTAAAAAATTCTTAAAATTCTAGCAGCAGCTGCACACGAATCCCTCAATTCGAGTTGACGTCAGCCCTCTTAACGACCGGAAAGCTACGTGTTCAGTCTTCACGCTTTACCGGAGACCTAAATCGATATGTGGATACCCCGACTTTGCTGTCGTAGTTACTTGAAGTCGGGGTTCGTCCGCAATTTCCGTACAGGTGTTGTAAGAGCGACTGGTTTGTATGGATTTGAACAATTGAAGACAGCCAAAGGGTTTCAGAATTTTGTAGATGATGCCATTCACAGGTAAAATCAGTCCAATAGGTTTTGCATACTTTTCAAGTAACACTTTGTTTCAAAATAAATTTAGCTTTTGGTTGATTGTGTTTTTTTCCCTTTCCATTAGATCAAATGAACTTGTTTCTCACATTTCCGGACTGCCTTCTCCAGAAGAGATAATACGTGCCATGGATGAGATATCCAATACTGTATGTTTCTGTTGTTCTATCCTGTCTAATGTATCCGATACCTTTTGGATTATTTATCCTCAAATTTCAAATTTTAGGTTTGTGCAGTTGTTGATTCTGCTGAGTTGTGTCGCAATACTCATCCTGACAGGTGCTTACTCATATGCAATTTTTCGTCAGTAATTTTGGAATTGAGTTAAAACAGCGCACCTTTGTACTGAATGACAGACATAGGAAAAATATATCACAAATAACTTCTGCAATTTAATTGATGGTTGTGTTGCTTGATTTCATTTATCAGTTACTAAATATATATCTTGTAATTCCTGCTCTCTTGCTTTCTTATTATAAAATTATAGTTGATTTTATTATCAGGGATTTCCAGCAAGAGGCTAATAAAGCATCGATGAGAATCAATGAGTATTTACATGTGAGATTTATATTGCTGTCTCTTTCATATCCGTGCTGCCTCGTTTTATACAGAAAAATTAATATCATAATACATGTACTCGAGGACAAGCTTGTTGTTTCAATTGATTGTTGGGGGTATATTTAAACTTTTTGAGTTGTTTTTTAAGCTCAAAATGTTGACTAACTTTCTTGAATATTCTTTAAGTTTGTGTTGTTAATATGTAACTTGTACGACTTTTATTTGTTGTTGTCATCGAAGATTACTCTACTCGTTGCCTTGCTGATAATTCCTCATTTTCTTGTCATGATGCAGTACCTTAACACCAATCATACACTGTACAATGCAGTCATTAAAGCTGAGGCAAACAGTATTCTACTTAGCGACGAAGCTAAAAGGGCAGCACAATTTCTGCGCTCTGACTTTGAGAAAGGTGGAATCCATCTATGTGAAGGTACATGGACTGTAGACTGTTGAAATTGCTTTTAGTTGTTAACTCGTAGTTACATTATACAATAATTTTAAAGTTGTTTTGACTTTTCAGACAAACTTAATAGAGTGAATCAACTCAACATCGACATAGCTTATTTATGCAGGGAGTGAGTGTACCATTACTTTGAAACAAATAATGCCTATTTTTCATTGTGTAAACTTATGTACATAAACTTCATTTGCTTCATCCTTTCTGTGCTGATAAGTACATTGTTGACAAAAAGTAATATCTATGTTCTCTCTGCTGCTCGATCCTTATGCAGGTTTAATGAAAATATTGCTAATGATCCCGGATCTATTGATGTATTCCCAACTTCATGTGTTCCGAAACAACTGCAGCACATTCTTACGCCAATATATCGATCTTCGAGTACTTCATCCAGAGCGTCTTCTAGATTGAGAAATAACATGAAAGAAAGAGGTTATCGAATCACCACGGATCCGAGCACATTATCGGCTATTCTTCAACAGG
Source organism: Sedum album (assembly GCA_006409495.1). Classification (NCBI taxonomy): domain Eukaryota; kingdom Viridiplantae; phylum Streptophyta; class Magnoliopsida; order Saxifragales; family Crassulaceae; genus Sedum; species Sedum album. The sequence continues at coordinate 25,786 of QZGG01000747.1, forward strand.
CGTCAGATGCTGAGGTGAATCTTTACTCATGAATAAGATTAAAACTTTTCAATTGTTAAGTTGCATTAAGACATGTGTCCTGTGTTTTGATACCGATCCCATAATACCGTTTTTTCAGTTCATCCTAGGATTTTTCTATTTTTTCAATAATTTGCATGGAATAACCATTAGATTCTTATTACTAAATGCAATTTAATTTATAAACTTATTTTGATTGCGGGACTGAGCAAAATGAAGCTAACTAAGATTAATGGAACTGAATAACATTGTATAGAGCTGTACTAACCAAAAAGTGATCGAAAGCTAAATAGACCTTCTAATTTTGTTTTCCCATGGTTTCTAATAATTTTGCAGGTATGTACTTATATTCGTTAATTTTGGTGTAAATATTTTACTTAGTATGCAAGAGGGTCAAATAAACCACTACATTTTTAGGTAAAATGTTTTGTACCTGAATGTGGCAAAATTAGTGTTCAGATGTTTTCTTAATTCATATGCATCTCATGCTCATTTACATCACTTAATATATCTCCCATCAACTAATGCATGTGGAAACTGTCGACATTTTACCTTCAGGTGCGAAAATTTGCATATGTCAAGGGAAACTCTGTTCCGCTTGCCAATCTTACCGTTCTGGATAAACTTATTGCAGCACGCCATGAAATTGCCCAGGTGTCATGTCTACGCATATGCAAAAAATACCATCGTTATGATCTGCTTTACATATTCCGATGATGCTCTTAATCATGTACTTCTAATGTATAAATTTTCACTTGCTTACTTTAGATGTAGAAGACGTGATTATGTCGTAAAACTGCTAAAGGGACACATTTTAATTCACACAGAATAAATGATTCTTTATTCATTAAGGGTGTGCACAATTTTGTGCTTCTTCCATCTGCATTAACGCATACACTTAAAGAAATTGTTACAATTTTAAAGGCCATTCACCAACAATTATCACTTTAAGTGATGGTTCACAGGGTAACATTATTTACTGAGTGCAGATAATGGGGTATAAATCTTTTGCTGAACTTGTAGTGCAACCCAACATGGCCACCTCACCCGATGTCGTAACATCCTTTTTGTCTGACATGAATAAGATGGTCAAGCAACGGGCGGATGAGGTGAACTCAGAACACCCCTCATTCTTATACTCTGTCTATCAGCATTCAGTATCAGTGATATAATATTCTATTACATTTTCTCCCTCCATATATAGGAGTTCGGAAGGATTTTAAATTTTAAAAGAGTTACAGAAGGAAATACTTCTTTAGAATTGGAGCCGTGGGATGAGTCATACTACACTACTATGATGAAGTCTTCTGCCTTTGATGTCGATTCCCAGGTGTTTATTATTTTATGGTATCACTGTACTTTTGCGTCCTAAGACGTGATAAAAATTTGCTTTCTTAGTATGATGTTTTTTGGTATTATTCTTTATTTTAAACTCACTTGTGATTTATACTCTGTAATCGGTTTTGCAGCATACTCAGTAGTGCAGTACTATGATTTAACATGTGTTAAGGTTTGACACTTACGGAACATATTCCTATTTCACTAACGACTTTAGCCACTCAAAAAGTTGCTGCTGTGCTAGGTAGAATAGTCCTGCATTTACAAATTTAGTATACAGAATATTTGTCACTCATCCTTATATATGAGGACATAATATAAGTTGTAGCGTTAGTAATCTGTCACTCTACTGTCACTGTTGTTTAATGTCAGCATTTTGATTTCAGTTGGCATGCTATTAACGCAAGCCCTAATGCTTGTTCTTATGCAGGTTGTATCTTCATATTTTCCATTATCACAGTGTATTGAAGGTTTGAAAGTGCTTGTAGAATCTTTGTTTGGCGCAACCTTTCAGAGTGTTCCCTTGGCACCTGGTGAATCCTGGCATCCTGATGTTGTAAAAATGTCACTTCAGCATCCAGAGGAGGTAAATAAAATTCTCGGCATCTAAATCTACTTCCAACTCGTCACGTGTCATCATATGCTACTTGTCACTTTACTTTGTTGCCACCCACTAACTATTGATCATGTTTTTCCCAGGGTGACCTAGGTTATCTTTATTTGGATCTTTATTCAAGACCAGGAAAGTATCCTGGCTGTGCTCATTTTGCCATTAAAGGAGGGCGCCGCACTTCTGAAACAGATTATCAACTTCCTGTGAGTATACATGTTTTGTGGTTCAATATTTCCCAGCATGCAACATTTCTAGTTGTGTTTTCCAATTAGAGACCTGCAATGTTAATGAGAATAAATAATAGCAACTTACTTTTCTACACTGGGTTTACGCAGTGGTGTACTAGAGTCTGATATCAGCATTTACTCCACAACGTCCTGCATATATGCAGCAATTGCTTGCAAACCTACCTGACTGTCTTGGGTGTCTACCCACCTATGTTACTTTGTTAAAAAAGAAATGAAAATTAGGTTTTGGAGTCTTCTGTGTACTTTGGGACCAAATTTTATAGCTGATTCCGGTTGATCATTTATGTAGAATTTATTGTGTTGTTTATTTTACTATATCCCATACTTGCAGTGATTTGTTTTTGAGTAGGCCATACTTCATTGCAGGTTGTAGCGCTTGTTTGCAATTTTCCGAGTTTTCATAGCTCTGTTGCCCGGCTCAACCATAGTGAAGTAGAAACTCTTTTCCATGAGTTTGGGCATGCTCTTCATTCATTACTTTCGAGGACGGTATATGCTCTTACTTGGACATGTCAAAAGAATCGCTCACACTAATTTTGTCCATCTTTTTGTGTTTACATGTACTTGGACAGTTTGTTTAAGTGACTTTACTAATTTGATTTAATCATCATCAGGATTATCAGCATTTTTCAGGAACCAGAACAGTTCTTGATTTCGCAGAGACACCGTCAAACCTCTTTGAGTAAGAAATTGAGTCTTTTTCATTAAATCCATTAATGTGGAAAATATTCATAAACAGCTAATAGCCGACTTTCAAGAGATTTTTCAAGCAAACATCCTTATCTTGTTTTAATTCATAATTTCACAGTTGGTTGATACTGTCACAATTCAGGTACTATGCATGGGATTACAGAGTCCTCAAGACATTTGCTAAACATTATTCAACAGGTGAAATAATTCCTGAAAAACTGGTGCAGTCTATGCAAGGCGCCAAAAACATGTTCGCATCCACAGAACTGCAACGTCAAGTGAGTTTCATTAAGGCTTTATAATTAAAAACTCATAATCCAGTATCAGGAAGAATTTTTCAAGTGCATTAATTTTATTTCATAATGACGGCATTATGAGTTATTCCATATACTTGTTGCTTTTCAGATATTTTATGCTGCGATGGACCAAAAGCTTTTTGGGGAACAGTCTAACCCACCAAGGGACACAATATCTGTAGTTGCGGAATTGAAGAGGGAGTACACGAGTTGGAAGCATGTGGAAGGTACTCATTGGCACACCCGGTTCACACACCTTCTTAATTATGGGGCTGGTAAGTTCATTCATCTGCAAACTTATGCTTTATTAAAACGGGATATCCAGTTTTTAATGCATGCAAATACTTAACATGCGTTGCAAAAGGACTGGGAATAATTCAACATTATATTGCAGGCTATTACAGTTACCTATATGCAAAATGTTTTGCCGCAACTATATGGCAGAAGATATGCTGTGAAGATCCTCTTTCACTAACTACTGGGACCGCCCTTCGAACAAAGTTCCTGCAACATGGTGGAGCCAAAGATCCCCCTAGCTTACTGCTGGATTTAGTTGGAGATGGGATTATAAAGCATCGAAAGGGAGGCATTGTACCTGACACTACCAGTCTCTGTAATGAAATGAACATTTAGTGGTCATTCTTGTACTATGAACTTAAGCATTTACTATAGATTCTTTATTTATTTAAAAATCTGCTGAATATACGAAGGTAGCTTTACCGTTAGCCCCAAGCATGGTATCGATCTTAACATGACTCAAGCTAGGGAAGACAATTATTAAACATGTCACTTTTTTATGATCTGTTTGGTTGCATGGAAAAATTAGTGGAAAAGAAAATTTGATGGAAAATTTAAAAAAAAATTAAAATTATAGAAAAATGAAAAAATAACAAAGGAAATAATATAAATTTTTCCTTTCAATTTTCCAATGGAAAATTACTTTCCTTTAAATTTTCTTTCCGTTACAAATTCCCCATCCAAGTGGAAGATTAGGGCCGGTGATTTTTTGGAATCTCGCAATTCATGTGTTTCTTTATTTTTTGGAATCCGCTATTTTAAATCAAGATCAAATATTTCGGAAGAGTAAGGATCTGGTGAAACAGACATATAAGATATAACATAAAACATAATATGGGCCATTGGATAATGAAAAATGTATGGTTCAGATTTCCATCAAATTTTAAAATAAAATCATCATTTAAAATAAAAGTATATTAAAAAATAAAACCAGGCCAAATTAGTCATGAAATAAACAATTAATATGAGCGGTTACCTTAATTTGAGGAAACACAAAACTAATTGAACACATATTAAGACATCCAAATATATTCGATTTTAATTTTTTTGAATACTTATTAAAAACTTATTCGTCAAATACCATAACCAATTATCATAAAGACATGGTTTTTTTCGATAGCATAAAGACATGGTTTTTAAATAGAAGTATATTATGGTTCATAAACAATTAAGTACCAAACGTGAACCTTACATTTAAAACAATGTTAATAAAAAAGGACAACAAAACATTAACAAAAGTAAAAGCACTAGTATTTTTGTTTGTTGGGTCAGTATTCTTCAAGCTAACAATATATTTTACATCACAATCAATCTTCCTTTTGTTTTTAAAATCAAACCACATTTTTCAAAAGTTTCATCATGTTACAATCCCACATTTGCTAGATGAGAAATCACCTAGTGAAATATAAGTTTAAGGGGTTCTCTCCCATATCATCCTAATATTTTCTGGTGAGCTCTTCTATTGAGCTTATATCCCTAACATTTAGTGTTTTCATTGAGAGCCAACACGAAGGGAGCGACCTGGGAAAGGCTACCTGGGTGGCGAAGAGATCAGAGTGAAAACCGTCTGGAGTACGCTGTTGGGGATGTCCTTAGAAGGGACAACCTGAGAAATGGCAACCTAATTGCCGATGAGGCGAGAGTAAAAGCCGTTCGGATTGGGCCGATGAGGACGTCTTTTTCTAAAAGAGTGGACAGTGTTACAATCTCACATTGGATAGATATAAAATCATCTAGTGAGTATAAGTTCAAGTAGTTCGTTGTGAACTATTCCCTGGAACTTGTATCCCTAACACGTAAATCAACTTTCTAGTTTTAATTGCAACCTTCGCGATGAGAATTGAAACAATGATCCAACAAAGTCCATCCTTGCGAAAATATGTCATTTTTCAAGCTGAAAACCCTCAAATCCGTACATAATGGTTGTAAAAAAAATTTAGCATCTTCAAGATTTTTAAAACTCGAACCATGTACCACATCTAAAGCAGGACACTCAAATGTGTAATGATTGACTTTCTGTTAGGTGCTTGAGAATTATTAAGTGTTAGATTTCATACAACCTAAAAACTTAAAATTAAATAATTGAAAGAGTTATAATCTTTAGATTCGACACCAAAAGGAAACACCATTAGAATTGATATGGTTCAATAAAATCTATATCATGATTCATTATTCAGAATTAACTTTTAATTAATCATATATCTGATTCATTAAATGTAAACTTTCAAATGCAGAATAATGACATTATGGATAATTTACATTGTAATCGAGCAAAAAGATATAAAAAAACCTCGTTATGGTTCATCAAAAAGTATGTTATGGGTCGTGAATCAAAATATACATTTTTGAACCATGTATTTGACACATGGAAAATACATTCATGCAAATTTTCAAATGTAAAACTTGGACATAAAGTTTAAGGGATAATCAACATTGCAATTCAAACGAAGCAAAAATATCTTATTAAAATTTGATGTGCTTCGTCAAAAAATACGCTATGATTCATGAACTTCAATATATATTTTTGAACCATATAACTTTACATCATTACATGCAATATCTTCGACCTTAAAATGTTGAACTCCAAATAAAGATGAATCATATTCATTCTAACGAGCACATACCAGCATGGCAGACGTACTGATCGTTTCAACCGGAGCGAAAACAAAATGTTATTACTGTCAATTTGAAACACACATATGATCAATAAACGAGTACAACCTTCAAACAGATTTTGGTTTTTCTTTCATGATCTGATTTGATTAATTAGTTTTCAATACGTATAGCTGGATATGGAAAAGATAAAGAAGAACGTTTATATTTTTGTGAGACGGTGAGACATAATCTCGATCGTTGATTATTAGTAATACAACGGATGAGATTTAAACTCAAAATAACCGTCAAATCTAATCGCCACGTGTTTTTATTCAAATCCAACCGCTCAAATGAATCTTAATCCTCAGATTAATCCATCAACGTTTAAAATTTAGTGTTTTGTTTCACAAAAATATAATGTCCCTCTTAATCTTAACACACTGGATGAATATATCTTAAGTATATTTGATAAGTAATTCATTTTTCGGCAATCTCCTGATGGTCGGTGTTTTCTCACTTATTTGGCTTTGTTGACTGTTCTTATCCATATTTGCACTGGTTACTTCCTCTAGTTTGAGCATGTGACCTGATTATTTTTGTACTAGGTATTTTTGTTAAAATTTTTCTTAAATAATATTTCCAATATCTATTCAAAACATTCTAACAATATCTTTTAAATTTACTTGTCGATATCAAAACCTAAAATGTTTAACATTATTAATTTTTAGCCGATATTCAGTAGGAACATGTTTATGCGGACTATAACCCTCTGTTTGGATGCGGAAAAATCAGTAGAAAAGTTTAAGAGAAAATATAAATGAAAATAATTATTACATGGCGCGAGGAATGAAAAATACTTTATCACTGATGAAGTATGCAGAAGGAAACAGGTTACTAACGCTGAAGCTTGTTTAAACAAAACATCAGCGCAGAGGTGTATCTCTGGCTCAAGACAAATAACAAAACTTCCTAGAATTGTATAAGAACTTGCTCGCTGAGGATGCTAGCCAAGGTTGACCGACTTTTGAGACTGGCAGAGACAATACTGAACTGGTCTTGATCTGAGTACTCAGATGCATGCTGATACGGTTTAATTTAAAAACCTACAACCAGAATTAACATCAGAAACACACTTTTACTTATAGTCTATGAAACGAAGAAGTTCTAAGAAACAGCTACTATTTACCTTCAACCAAAATGAAAACCATTAACAGGAGCAACGTTGCCTGTCCCACCAAAGTTAAAACCCTGTTGAGGCACATCACCTGGAGGAGTCACTTCTTCCTCATCATCCTCCGTCCAGTAGGTCTCTAGTATCTTCACAGCTTTCTCATATATCTCTGTGTTGTCATGACTCTGAAGATTCTCAATTTTTTCCAACCCCTCAGCCTCATCAATCAGTTGTGCAAACAGATTATCACCACCAGTGTTTCCCTGCACTTTATCAGCCTCCCCTACCTTCAAAATATTTTCCAAGCCCTCTAAACAAACTGTAACAACCCTAGGGTCTGGGCAGATGAGAAGGTCACAGAGAGATTTGATGCATCCTTGATTGACCAGGAACCTACGGACAGACAATGTAAGGAGACAAATAAAGGTTTATTGTGGTCACTTGCATATTTAGGTTGACCAACCATACCTGATTTGCTCATGAGTGCCACCAGATGTAGCATTAGAGATAGCCCATGCAGCCTCTTTATCTCAAATTCTGCAGTTTGCAGCAAGTGATTAAGGGGCCCAAATATGCCAGCTTCAATAACAGCCTGATTGCCAAGAGACAAGAGAGCATAAAGATAAACCCCAAGTTCAATTACAACTATCCACAAAGGGCAAGATAATGTAGGAAAATTGTGTATATACTACCAGACATCTGAAAGAAACCTGGATCTGATTCTTGTTTCCAGCAGTGATATTTGAGATAGTCCAACAAGCTTCCTTTTTAATGCTTTTCTTATAACTTCCAGTAAGCAAAGACAAGAGGCATCCAAGTGCATTGCAGTCAACAACAAACTGAAACAGCAACACAACAACTCAGTAATCTATGGACAAAGTACAGTTAGTAAAGTGAAATACACAAATGTACTTGGAGTGCAGCCAAGGTTTTTCTGAACAGTAGTTTATTTTCGAGTATTAAATCACTAACAAGTAAGATTCGTAGAATGTAGGCATGGGTTATTGGAAAGAATTATATTAAGGTAGAAATTAAATAGCATTTCAATTTCCAAATGTTAATACCTGAGTTTGCGAATCATCTCCAGTTACCAGATTTCCGACGGTACGTAGAGCTGGAATAAGCACAGTAGGCGCCGGGTGCCTGAAATGTGACAAAAAGGTCAAACATTGTTTCTAATATATAATTCGTGGGAAACAATGTTAGTACTCACAATAAAAGCTCCACAAGACGAGGGACAACTCCAGCTTCTATCACAGCTTGAATCTTGTCATTTGTACCGTCAGATAGGTACGACAATGCCCAGCATGCATCTGTTAAGACTTCTTCATCAGTTGAGTGAACAAGCTTCTCTAGGGCAGGAAGTGCAGGTTTCACCTACAGTAAAGGCATTTATAAGAAGTTATTGACTATTGAATTGAATATTTTTGGACTAATTTCCATACTGATTTACGATATTGAAGACAAGTAAAACATCTACTAGTGCCCGACTTTATAAATTACAAATATATATGGCATAAATTGTATAAGTGAACCTGATCAAAAGTAGGTTGAGGCTTGCCCCTACAGAAATTAGAGAGTGTCCATGTTGCATTTCGCAGCATGGAAAGCTTTGCGTGCTCGTTCAGTTGTGCTAATAAAGGAAGCAATGCTCCGTTCCCAAGAACAAGGTCCCGGCATTTTGGGGAATCTCCAGCAACATTTCCAAGAGCCCAAACAGTCTGCCGATCTAACATTGTTAGATTCCATATATAAACAGTCCACCTCTACCTATACTCAAAGAAAGAAGACACTCTTACCTGCTCACGAACATCATCACTAGGGGATCCAAGAAGCTTAACAAAAATAGGGATAGCACCATGATCGATTACCACTTTAGTGTGGTCAGATGTCCCAGAGGCAACATTTGTGAGAGCCCATGCAGCCTCAAACTGCAGTTGGGTAAAGTCCTCCCTCACAAGAAACTGAACAAAACGAGGAACTACACCAGCTTGGATGACCTCATCAATCGGAGGCATTCTTTCTGCAGTTGAACAGAAGACATTACATACCAATCAGGCAGCTGCTCAACATAAGTAACAAGTAACAACAGATGTTCCAATTGGACCAATTATACTAATTACTGTATAAATACGCACCTATGGAGAGCAACTTCCTGAACTGTGTTGTAGCCTCCAGCTGCAGGCTCCCATCGTCACTCCATAAATTGGCCACCATTGCAGGCAAATTTTCAAGCTGCAATTCAATATTTTAATAAATCAAAAACTCCACTCAGATTCTTGTTCAAAAACAAAAACTACCATTAAAATCCTATCAATCTATTCAAATGAATCAACAATAGAAAGAGTTTAATCAAAGCATAAAAACGCAAAGAGACCTTAACAGAAGAAGCGGCTGCAGCAGAAGCGAGAGTCTGCAAAGGCTGGGACTGCATACCTTCACGCCTCTTCTTCATCAAGCTCTCCTCCCTCTTATTCTTACGAATCTCGACCATGTTATCCTCCCTTCTCCTCCGTCCCTCATCCGCATCCACAGCGACCTTGTACCTGTTCCGGCGCACCTCAGTCCTCTCGTTCGGCCTCATTGACGACATGATGGATTGATTGATTGACTGATCGACCGATCTGAATCTGAAGAGGAGATTGGAGAGATTCCGAGGGCGGCGAAATTCAAATTAGAGAGACGAAAGAGGAAGAGAAAAACCCTAGAAAATGAAGCGATTGGTGGAAAGAGAGTTTTTCAGAGGCAAAAAGAAGAGTTTAAAAAGAGGGGAGGCAGAGGTTTGGGTAAAGGGTCGTGGTTTTCGTTTATTTACGGGTAGCTGCCATTGTGGAATTTGAATTACGGATTGTACCGTTGTGTGGCGTCTTATGATACTCGCTGGGCTGGGCTGAAACTCAATAGCAGCCGCCACGCTAGTAAAGCTTTATTTTTTAGTATAATAACTTAAAAAAGGATACACATTTTCTTTACAAATTCATTAATATCTAATATGGGTTGAAATCAAGAGATATTTTTGTGTGACCGAAGAATATAATTTAGAATTTTTTTTGATAAGTAGTTACAACGGACAACTCTTACATGCGAATCATATATTCTACTCAAATGAAGTTCTGGTCGTAACTGACGCCTTCACCCAATCATCATCGAAAAGCAAATATCCCTTTGGAGCACACGACACGTCTCTCCGCTCATATGATCAATCTCCAAGCACAATGACTCTCTCATGATGTGTTCCAATAGCTCCAAACTTGCTCCAATAGCTCCAATGAAAAAGACCGATAATTCGATGAAAAATACCCAAAAAAATATTTTTGTGCCAAACATGCTCCAATAGCTCTCTCATAATGTGTTCTGATCGTGTGCAAAAGATGGCTCTATTCAGCTTTAAAAACTAACTAGTGAGACAGGAAGCTGTTATCTTCACATTTATTAAAAACTCCACATAATTGGAGGTATAATTTACCATTCAACTTGCTATGCCTAAACTGCTATCTTTTTTGTCAATGAACAATGATGTTAGAGGTGATTTAGAAATTATTATGTTAGTCCTATTGATGTATGATATGTTTTTGAGCAAAGTAGATATGAAAAGTAGTGGAGGATGAAGATGCAACACGAGATGATACAGCAGGAGCTGAATGCGCGGCAGAGCAGTTTGCGGCAATACTAGGCAGTGTATATTTCCGAAGAATCAAAGATTGAGAAGATATGGCATGTTGATGATTCACACGAATATCTTGGAGTCATAAGGAGATATGATTTAGATATTCTCCAACCATAAATCGAACACAAATTCCCTACTTTTAAAAAAGTATATCCAACAAATATTTATCAAATATTTGTTAAAGATTTTTTAGGAATTGGCGGTGTCATAAATAAGAGTGAAATGGGTTGGATATTTATGCACTCAATCAGATAAAAACACTCTTGCTTGATAGCAATAGCCGTGAGGAATACAAGGTGATGATCAGAGTACATTACAGGAGATCGGAGCTCAAGTTAGTACTCAGACTCACAGACTGGAGAACCTGCTGAAGGTTGACGTTTCACACAAGTTGTCAGTTGACATAGATCTGTCCTAATTGTCCGGGAGGAGACCAGTGATTCGGGAGAACAGTGCAGAAGACACGTCCTAGCTATCCGAGAGGAGGCTGATGATTCGGGAGAACATCGTAGAGGACGAAGCAACGTTCTAGAGAATGGAAGCTGCTTAAACAAATATAAAGCGAGAGCTTTTGTGAGGAGCTCAGTGCGCATACATATGAGTCGGTAGTGGGAGGCCAGATTAGTTGTATATAAATTGTCATAAATGGAGATAAAGTAGATTTAATTATCTCGATGCTGTCAGAAACTATAATTTGGATTAGTCGTGCAAAAGTCATCATCAATGGAGACAGAGTAGATTTTATGATGCATCAACATTTTTTGAGTGTCGTCCTGGTATCCATACCAAATACACATCAAATTGATGGTATTTGATGGATACTTAACAAGGCTGCAAACAAGCCGAGTCGAATTGAGTATCAAGTTGTTCAAACTTGACTCGCCTATAAATAATTGTGTTTGAGCCTTAATATGTCGAGCTCGAGCTTAGGCTCTCAAAAGCTTTGAAGAGCTTGACCACAAAATCAAGCTTGAAATCACGAAATTTTATGGACTAAATGGGTCTTTTGTAAACAAGTGTAACTTGAAGCCAAACAATATTTGCTAAACCAAATTTCATTGCTTATTTATATGATGATTATTTTAGGATGTACATACTCACAGGTGATGTGTGATATCAATTACTCCATCTTATACTATTTTCTACACTTTTTCTCATACCCTCTAATTTACTTTAATAGAATGTATTGTGCTCTTTATATAGCTAAGTCTTACGACTATTGTTTTTTGTGTAAATGACATTTGTTATACATAACTTAAATTAATTGAGTTTTCACAAACTTTAATAAACAAGCCTATAATATGTTCATGCTCGCCTTGTTTATTCTTGAATTGTGATTTGACTGAACTTGGTCGCGAGTGGGCAGCGAGTGTATTGATTCTGTTACACCGTACCCCTAATACTTTGTAATATGATACAATTCACTTTTGAGGGAATTATAACACAAAACTTACTAATTACAACTATTTTTGAAAATAATGGACTGTAAATTACATTTGTTGGTTTGTTTTCAAAACAATTCTCTTTATTGTAAAACTTACTCTTATTTTTGACCGTATCTTAACTGTACCCCTATTGAATTGTGCAATGTCTAACTGGGTTAGGAAATATAAATCAAACAAAGAGAAGAGGATTCTCATGAAGTTTAGAATAGTGTGGATTAGGATGTTAAAGAGATATTTTAGTAGAGTAGTTTAGAGTCGCTAATTGTAACCGTTGGATCCAAAGGATTCTAATCCACCATTTAAGAGGTGCAGTAGTATAAACACAAGTCTTGCTGTTTGTTGTGAGTAACTTGAGTTGTAAGGGAAATAATGGGATGAAGGTGTGCGTCACTCCTCTCGTAAAAGATTCTCACTTTAATAATAAAATCCGTCTTTGAGATGATGCATAACTCAATAATTCGTATCTGAGAAATTTTATTTTGTCTCGTATCTGCACTGAAATCGATTCTCATTCCTATGCCAATGCAACATAGAGTAAATTTATCAATGTGATTAATCAAATAACCCCAATAACATGTTTATGTTGAGTTTTTCAAACCATAAAATGTGGCTTCACTAGTTTTCGTAGAAGATATGTAGGAGCTTTAAAATAAATAATATTACTCATAGAGCCTTTGATATCTTGTAAAAACAAAAATATTAACTTAACTATTCCCGATTGACTCAATAAATATAAAAAAGTTGTACAAACTCAAGATTAAGAATAGATAAAGAATATTATAGATAAGTTGGGTAAGTAGGGATGCTTAAATTTGAAATAGATAGAAAAAAATTAGATTGACCCATCTACGGTTCATAGTGTTTAAATCATATTTTTTGTAAAACATTTTAGGGTTTTTTGCCGAAAACCACCCTTCCAATATGGCAATTTGAGACAAACCACCCCCAACTTTTTTTTTAAATAAACACCCCTTAATTGTAATGGTACTCAATCATGACACCCCTTGCACTATTGCGGCGTTGACTGTCGTTAAACTCGTCGTTGACTCATCTGACTTTTAATTAAATGTCAAATAAATTTTAATTTAATTAATTAATTACTAATTTAAATAATTAAATATTATTTTAAAACATTATAAATATGACCGATTGAACATTAAAATGTCACCATATATATAAAATGAAATATAATATAAAATATAACGTTAATCTGATTTTAAAATTGATTTAATGGTATAAAATTTAATAGTAAAATTAATTATCATTTTTCCACAATTACGTTAAGGTTATGGTTGCGGTATGGTTCGGTTATGGTCCGAAATTATGACAATTATAATTATTATATATAAATAAAACTACAAATTATATTATTAAATAAAACAAAAAATATTAATAAATTAAATAAACTAACTAAAAATACTACAGTAATATAAATAAAATAATTTAACATCAACCAAACTTAAATTAATTCATAAGTTTAAATTTAAATTATAAAAAAGGACCCAAAAATTATAAGAGTAATCATAATTATATGTGAATAAAAAAATAAAATTATAATGTTATTAAAAATATTACTATATAAAAATTAACTAAACTAAACAAAAAATTATATAAATATATAAATAAAATATATACTCCCTCCGTCCCATTTTGAGTGTCCCATTTGAGAACTTTCACGGTTTTTAAGAAAATTGAAAATGTGAGATAAAAAGTAAGAAAGAGAATGAGTGGGAAAAAAGTATGAAAGAGAGTGTAAATGTAGAGGTAAAAAAGTTTCTATTTTAGGAAATAAGAAGATCATTTTAGGACATCCAAAAAGGAAATGGGGACACTCATAATGAGACGGAGGGAGTAATTCATTTAATTAAGATTTATTTGAAATTTAATTAAAATTTAGATGAGTCAACAACGGGTTTAATGATAGTCAACGCCGGAATAGTGCAAAGGGTGTCATGATTGACTACCATTACAATTAGGGGCGGTTATTTTAAATAAAAGTTGGAGGGGTGGTTTGTCTCAAATAGTCCTATTGGAAGGGTGGTTTTCGCCTTTTCGGCAAAAAAAACCCAATATTTTAAAGTGGACCAAATCATAATTTTGAGTCCAACTCACTCTCTACGATATAAGAAATTTATGATCCATTTTATATTTCTCTGTAAATTTTTTGTTATTGATCAAAGAGGACGACTTCCCTTTTATATGACAATTAATTCTGTTACACTCTTTCTGCTATTTACAAACTGCAACCTCTACTTTATAGTATTTAATTAAGCCCCTCAACTATGTCAAATTACATAACCTCCCATCTGCTACATTAGGTCAAGACAGCCCGTTCGACGAATGCAGCGGAGCTGACGAGTACGGCGGAGCTTAGCTTGGCTCGTTAGACTCAAAACCCCCTCAAGCTCGACGTATGGAGCTGATTACAGACGTTGAGCTTGTAGCTTAACTTGGAAAGTTGGTCAGACTTCAATGCTTTAGTGAGGAGATGTGCAGCTTGTTCCACAGGAGAAGTAAAAATAGGTATTCAGAAACCATCTGTTACAAGACTCATTATGACATGGAAATCAATCTCCACGTATTTTGTTCTCTCATGAAAAACTGGTTTCTTTGCCAAATGTATAGCTGAATTGTTGTCACAATATAGAGTGATAGGAGTCTGAACTTTGATATGTAGATCAGCTAGTAATCTGAATAACCAAACCAGTTCCTTTGATGTGTATGTCATGGCTCTATACTCAACTTCAGTTGAGGACTGGGAAACTACTGACTGTTTCTTTGATTTCCAGGATATGAGACAAGTTCCAAGTTGGACACAAAACCCAGATACTAATCTTCTAGTCAGTGGACAAGATGCCGAGTCTGCATCACAATACGCACGCAACGTCAAATCATTTTCACGAGGAAAGAAGAGACCCTAAGATGGAGAACCTTTTAGGTATCGTAATACTTTGTTTGCTGTGCTAAATGATCTTCATTAGGTTGTGACATGAATTGACTTAGCACTTGAACTGAGAATGATATATCTGGCCTGGTAACTGTTAAGTAAATTAGTCTGTCAACCAGTCTTCTGTAGGAACTTGGATCATGTAGTAAACTTGCTGTAGAAATAGCTAGCTTTTGTTTAGATTCCATGGGAGTAAAACTTGGTTTACATCCAAGTACGCCAGCTTCTTCAATGAGGTCCAAATTGTATTTCCTTTGGTTAGGGTTAAACCTTTATCAGATCTTGCAGTTTCAATTCCTAGGAAGTATCTTAAATGTCCTAGGTCCTTTATCTTAAACGAGAATGAATGTAACTCTTAACCTGTGTTATGAGCTCAAAATAAGTTCCATTGATGATAACATCATCTACATAAACCAGTAGGGCTAGGAAAAAATTATCTTTCTTCAGTGTAAATAATGAATAATCTTCTAGACTTATGATAAATCCATAGGTAATCAGGGAATCACTGAATCTAGAAAGCCACTGCCTTGAAGCTTGTTTTAGGTCATCTAGACTTTTGGTAAGCTTGCACACTTTGCCCTGTGATTCCTTAGTCTTGTAGAATCTAAGAGGTAGTTTCATAAAGACATCTTCTTCTAAAAACCATGTAAAAAGGCATTATTTATGTCGAATTGGAAGATGCACCAATCTTTTGAAATTGTCACAACTAGAAGAGTCATAACTGTTGTCATTTTGACTACTAGTGGAAAAGTCTCCCTGTAATCAAGTCCTTCCATTTGATTGTATCCTTTAGCCACCAATCTAGCTTTTTAGCATTCTATTGATCCATCTAAATTTCTTTTGATCTTGTAAAGCCACTTGCATCCTATGGGATTCTTTCCATCTGGTAGATCAGTTACCAGCCAAGTGTTGTTATCTTGAAGAGCTTGTAACTCTGCCTTCATGGCATTATTCTAGTTATCATCTTTGCTTGCTTGAGTATAACTCGTAGGTTCTTTCACTAATAATATTTGAAGAGCAGGGTGTTGAAAGTTTGCTGAACAAACTGAGTAGTTTACAAATTCAGAAATGGTATATGGGGTAGTTTGCTTTGAAACTTGACTGCACACATAATCTTGTAGTCTGATATGAGGCTTTGAAGTTCTTTGAGATCTTCTTGTTGTATAATATAGTGGTCTGAGCTGTGCCACTATAACTTGGTAAAATTACCTCATTATCATCTGAACATTAAGTGTCTTGAATATCTTCATTTCTGAAACACTGTCAATGCATACTGGTATAGGGAACTTTGTTGTCTCAATTTGTGAGGCTTTCTCTGCTAAGGAAAAACATCTTCTACAGAAACCACATCCTTGCTCACTATTATAGAATGTGAGGTAAGATCAAATAGTTTATAACCTTTCTGCCCGTAAGGGTAGCCAATAAACATGCAAGGATGAGCCTAGGATCAACTTAGTTTTATGTGGCAGAGTATTGGTTGGAAAACACAAGCATCCAAATGTTCTAAGATGAGCGTAGTCTGGTACCTTATTATGTAGAATTTCCAAAGGAGATTTATTTCCCAAAGTAGCTGATGGAAACCTATTTATGATATAGGTAGCTGTGAGCACACAGTCACCCCAGAAGACATCTGGAACTCGTATATCTGCATGAACAATGTCATTTTAAAGCTCTTTGCTTTCTGATTCTGAAATAAGGAAAGATAACCTTGTTTGTTTAGCTAGGGGGCAGATGTCACATTTGAAAGTATCAACTTTACAGTCTGATCAGAAAGATCGTTGGAGCGCAAATTTCTCTGTAAATTTTTCTGTTATATATCAAAGAGGAAGACTTCCCTTTTATACTCTTTTTGCTATTTACAAATTGCAACCTCTACTTTACATAGTATTTAATTAAGCCCCTCGACTATGCCAAATTACATAACCTCCCAATCTGCTACATTAGGTCAGTAAAGCCCATTCGCCGAATGCGGCGTAGCTGACGAGTACGGCAGAGCTCAACTTGGCTCGTTAGACTCAATAATCTCAACCTCTAGTTTAGATTAATATAGCGGTTAAAATTAAATTGATTTTTAATTAAAATAAATTGAAAATCAGCATTAAAAAACTAGGCAGTTGAAGATCGATGATTATCATTATTAACCTCCTGATTGATTGAAATCAATGGCGAAGATGATGTCTTACCGTCCTACAAATACTTGAATATCCCTCTTGAATCATTTTCTTAGATTATATTTTTTAAGATTGTAAAAATAGATAAATATTCGATTAAGTGGTATTTTTTATAAAATATTAATTAAAAGTAAATAATGTTGTAGATATACTTGTTCACAAAATCTTATAAAGCCCAATTATATGTAAAAAATCATTTAATATGATCTTCATAAATACATATTTCAATTAAATCAATGAATTACTTATAAAATCAATTAACAAAATCGTAGGGTTAATTAGTTTATGCTACATACGTTCACATCCAAAACAACACCAAACAACTCAAAGCTCTATCTAATCTTCTCCATCAATCGTGAAACCCTAGAAATCAACACCACAGCAATCGATCCTATTTTACGAAATTACAATCGTCGCATTGTTCTCGCCGCCGCATTGACCAACCGATTTCTCTTCTCAAGCGGTTACGTAACGGAACGGTTAGGGTTCCGTACTATTGATCTTTGTTAATTTCGTAGGATTTGATTTCCACTGAGTCGATAGTTGAGTTTTTGATTTTTCGTATTTAATATTTTGGAGAGTGTTGTGGCGGTGTGAGGTTTGTGGCTAGGTGGTGGTTGAAATTGGGGCTGTGTTGCCCTAGATAGTAACCCCTTAGGGTGTCCTGTTTTTATAGAGATTCTGAGTCCAATTGTGGAAGGAGTTAGTTGTTACATAGTCACTCAGTTGATGGTTGAGTAATTTGGCTGTAGAAAATCAGGTTGTATTATAGGAAGGATTGTTAAAGGAGGTTGGGAAGAAAGAAAGTAATTTTCTTTTTTCCCGTTTCTTTGGATACTGATTATGTTCGGAGTTCATAATGGGAAGCAGTGAACCCAGTTTAGTTCCAGGATGGCTAAGAAATAATGGAAACGGTAATAGCGGAACCGGTGCAGCTAATTCTCATTCAGGTCAGTGTCCCGATGAAAGTTCTGTTAAGTTAAGTGGCAGTCAGGTAAGTTGATTTTTTAGGTACTTAATTTTTTTCATTCTGTTTATAATCTTGCAGATTCACCGGTGGTAGGGAATTCTGCTAGAAACAGATTATCTAGGACAGTTACTGAAATTGACAGCTCTCGTGCACTACCGGAGCAATCCTTTTCTATTAATTTTTTGAGGAGTTCCATCAACAATGGTTCTTCTAAGCATCCATACAGAAGCTTTAGCAGAAGCCACAGAGACAAGGAGCGTGATAAGGAGAAGTCAGGCTTTGGGAATTTCTGGGAACATGACAGTCTCGAGACTCTAGGTAAGGACTCACTGAGACGTACTCGGTCAATGGCGTCTAGAAGTCAGGGTGACTCATTGCCTCGTAGAGTTGCATCAGATACTAAAAGCAGTGACATTAATAATTACCGTCTTAGAAATGGTCTGGTTACTGGAGATAAGTCTATTGGAAATATGCCAATAGTGTCATCTGAAAAAGACTTTCCTTCTTTGGGATCAGACGAAAAACAAGTTCCAAATGTTGTAAGAGTTGGATCCCCGAGTTTGCCCATTGGTAGTGCAGCTTTGGTTGGTGAAGGATGGTCAGCTTTGGCAGAAGTTCCTGTTGTTATTGGAAGTAATAATAGTGGACAATCTGTTCATCAACCTCTTTCCACATCAGTCGCTTTGAGTGCGAATTCTGGCGGTTCCAATGCTATTTCTGCAGCCTCAAATACTGTGTCTGAAACTTCAAATGCTGCTTCCGGACTTCAAAAGACCTCTGGAGCTTTGGGTTCATCTTCTGCATTAAATATGGCTGAAGCCCTTGTTCAGTCTCCTGTTTCTCGCACCATTCCACAGGTAACCTTAATATTCGTTGTTCCCTTTTCATATTATGTTAGTTTAATTATTATGCGTAGATCTTGATGGACATTTTGGTCATCACAGCTATCAATTGAGACTCAAAGACTTGAGCAAATGGCCATCAAGAAAGTTAGGCAACTAATTCCAATGACGCCGACAACGCCTAAGGTAAGATGAGTTAAACAATGATCCTAAAAATATTCAGAGAATTAAAATTCTGACAATTTTAATGGTCCCAATAAAATATGTTGAATTATCAAACGCTGTCGATCGTTAGAGGTGCCAGAATGCTTCAACTTATACTAGATATGTTTCGGACTTTGCAATTGTTGTTTCACAAGCCGTATGTGTAGAGTAATCGTGTGTATAGTGTTAAAAGTAAGCATCGCTAGCAATACCTTTCTTTTCCCTTTTCATGTAATGTAAACCATCATATGTCTGTACAGTCGGCACCATCATTAGTGGATTTAGTTCACACTTTACAACTGCAGGACTATGCATATAGTATTTCTATTGTTGTGATGATTCCTGAATTTATTGTTGTGTTTCTAATTATATTTACTCGTTTCCATTTTCAAACCAGGTTATGAATTCTTCTGATAAGCTAAAATTGAAGATAAATGCTAGAGTTGGCGAGATTAGTGGGGCAACTAAGGTTGGGCAGCAACTATCAGCATCCTCTCTGGGGCAATCACCTCGTAGTGGGACTGGTGCATCTGATGCTTCAAAGCAATCCAATGGCAGTAAATTAATTGTTCTCAAGTCTCCTTGGGAGAAGGATAACAGTGCATCTTCCACTTCTAAAGATGGATCCAATTCTGAAAATGGTGGTGCAGGTATTAGGCTAGCAAATAGTTTGCATGTGACTCCGGCAGTTTCTTCTGCCCCTGTCAAAACCACAAAAGCATCTATGTTGGAGCGTAAAGCAGTTAATTCTTCTTTTATCCTGGCATCGGCTGTTGAAAAGCGGCCATTATCCTCTGCTCAAAGTCGTAGTGACTTTTTCAATTCAGTGAGAAAGAGAACTCTAATGACTTCTGCAGTTACATCAGAGGCAGATAACGGTGTACAGGCACCATCCGAAGAAAAGTCCTGTGAATTGTTAAAAGAGATTATTTGCACACATCCTTGTGGAGCTGAGAGTAGTGGTTCAATCAGTAAGGATGATACCAGCAGTGAAATTCTCAAGGTCTCAAGTAGTGAAAAGAGCTCGATTCAACATGCATTGGATATTCCAGATGAAGAGGCTGCGTTCCTTCGTTCTCTTGGATGGGAAGAATCTAGTGAAGAGGGGGGACTGACAGATGAAGAGGTTGAAGTCTTCTATCAATCGGTAATAACTAATAACACATTGTCTCGGCCTGTTTAGATTTCCTAAGATTAGTTCATGGTTATGGGTTTTTTATTAATGTCTGCCACCTCTACATTAAACCCATCACTATTGAAGCATAACATTCTTGAATTGTAAATAAATTTGTTGAAGAGTTGAATGGGTTAATAAAGCCAGAAAAGTAACGCAAGGTTATTGGCATCTGCTTGTTGCAAACGCACATTTGAAGCCATATTTATAATAGTTGTGGATTAACAAACATGCCTACTTTTTGTACCTGTGCAGCTCATGAAATTGAAGCCGTCCCTGAAGCTAGCACCAGGTGTTCAGTCCGTCCTTTCGTTGCTGTTAGACTCACGTGCAAGTAATGTTGGGGAATCATCCTCAAGTCTGAGCTCACCAGATGCTGCTCTTAAATCAAATTAATATGCTTGTGCTGTTGCGTGCCTGATAGGGAATTCTCAAAATTTTGCTTGCAGCATTTCCGTTTATCTTTTGTTTTCTTACATATGTTGGCCATGAAAAAAAGCTGATGAGATTAGATGAATAGTTTTGGTGTAGACTCTTCAGTCTGCAACAAGGTGCAATAAAATGTCCTGAAAAGTTTTGCTCAACCTGCCTCAGTGTGTAGTTGATGTTCTTTAATCCGGGTTTTCAAAGCAGGAAATACTGAAACAGTTCTGGCAGCTGTCGGCTTTTACACTTAAATGTCAAAATTCTTATTTTAGCTTTCTTCTTGAAAGTGTTTTGTGGTCTAACTCTCTTTGTTATTGGGTGAGTTAAGTTCAGGTCACTATAAAAATAAAGTTTTGTGAACTAAAAATTGAAGTGTAGTAGTCGTCTGGGTTCATTTGAGACCCCCTATCTAATTTGAGAATTTGAGACCCAGGCATCTATAGTCCACTTGTCACCGATCTAATAGTTGAAAGATCGAGTAGCCACCAAATCTAACTCTTCATTACGGAGTGCAGCTTTCTCTCTCAAAAACCTCTCCCGACGGCCCCTCGTCCACCGCCTATCTCCGCTTCATTGCGAAACGGATGCCGAAGGTATGGTGGCTACTGGAGGTGGTCGTCGTCTGAGAGTTGGATGAGTGATCCGTCTGGTGCTCCATCGTCCTCCCTCGAGTGCAGCTTGCGGCTGGTTCACGGCTATCGACCTTTCACCGCCGCTCTGTTCCTGATGATCTGTTTTCTTTGTTTTGTGTTTGAGCGCTCATCCGGTCGGCAAGCGTCGGCTGGTTGGGACGTTCCGTCTGTTGGTTTGATCGGTGTGCTGGTGGCGCTCCGCCGTCTGTTTCGTTCAGTGGTGCAGCGCCTCTTTTTTGCCTGTTTTTTCTTCTGCACCGACTGTCCGTCTATTGTTGGCGCGTGTCGGAGCTGCTTTTTGGAGTCTTCCTTGTCGATTTGCCTAGGTTCAACGGCGGTTGCGCTGCTTCTTTCTCTGCGTTCTATCGGTTGCCGCTGCTTTTTTTGGTCGTGTTGTTCCAGATGTCCAGTGAAGTACCGTTTCGGCCACGTTGTTTCAGATCGTTTGTTGAATGGATCGGTGTTGGACGTTGATGGTCTCTGGTCTGGTGTCTGCTGGAGGAGGTGTCACCGGCTCGGTCTGGGGTGACAGCTTCAGCTCCATGTGCCAACGTTTTGGCAGACTTCTCGTGGCATTGTTATGTTTGGACACGTGTCCAACATGTTATTTCTCGTGACATCTGTTCCTGCTGTGTTTCTCTACATATTGACACGTGTTTCCATCCATATTTATCTTCATTTTGCCACGTGCTTATCTTCATTATGATACGGTTCTTCTATGATCCGTCCGGTTCTTTTTCCTCTCGCTTGAACCGATCACTTATAGGCCATGTCAGCTTTCCATTTGTGATTATCTAATTAAAGGTCCAAAGTCTTCAACTGTTTATTATCACTGCCATCTCGGACGATAGTCTTTATGGTCGCACTTTACTTTTCAGTTCATTTGTTCGTCTATTTTTTGGTACTGAGGCGAAGTACCTCGTCCACACTACGCTTAGATTAATTTTATTTTGTGTTCGAGGTCTCCATTCGCTGGTCGATTGGAATTAAGTCCTCTCTTATATACCTTCCGAGTCTTTGTACTCTTTGAATCAAAAAAAATAGTTGAAAGATCAAAAAATTTTCTTTCATCCCACTTGCATTTTGGACAGCTGTATTTACACTTTTCTTATTTGTGCACATCAGATAATTTTTAACACCTTATTCACATTGTATGATGTTAAAAATGCATACAGATTTATTTAAATTTAATTCTCGCGCATTTGGTTATATTTTGTATTTTACATATATGACACTTTTAAACATAAAATGCACTAAACAAAATGTGAATTGTGCATATAGGCTAACTTGAATTGTCACAATCTTAGATGTGCTCACAAATTATTTCAACCGTCCGATTTCTTATGGTCTCAAAGGAACCGGACTCGTCGTCGCCATATTAAAGAAACCAGTAGAAAACTGATTAAATTTAATAATTAATTAATGTAACCTTAAATAAAAATGGTTCAAGAATGACATATATGTTTTCATAAGACCACATGACGTCATTTTAAGCGTTGATTTTTATCAATATCAACACATGAGATTTAAATTAAAAATAACCGTCAAATTCAACTGCACGTGCATTTTACAAACTTAACCGTCCATTTTTATCAAAATGCAACATTAATCCCAACTGTTAGATCATTTAAATCAACAGTTTGTAGATTTTGTGAGCTAGTCTGGCTCCATCGTCTCCTGCGAGATCTCACAGTCACCACTCATCTACCAATCACCCTCTTCTGCGACAACTCTGCTGTTTTTCACATTGCTCGCAACCCGTTGTTCCACGAGCGTACAAAGCACGTAGAGCTCGATTGCCATCTAATTCGACAACACGTCTCTTCTGGATTTATTACACCAAAGTTCATCCCATCCACCGAACAACCAGCCGACATATTCACAAAATCAACTTTTTGTTGATGCGTTGTTCCGACTAAGTACCAAGCTCAACTTTTGTAACCAACTATAGACGCTGAGCTTGCGAGGAAGTGTTGAACTACATCCACTAATGCGATGTCCGCCAGATCCAGGCAGCGTCGATTTACATTGAAGAAGAGCAGCTGAGTTATTTGATGTTCTTGTGCGATGTTTGCAACGGAAAAATTATAAATAATCAATTTCATGAAAATCATAGTGAAATCAATTTGAAATGATTGTGAACTACACCTTTAATTAAAAAATCACATTATGTCCAAGAACTGTACAATTTAAGTATTGTTGCACACATAAATCTCTGCATGCATAGTGATGTGGGTTTTGAAAAATTTGAGAGAAAGATCAGATGAAGAGGGGAAGCTGAATTTTGTTTCAATTTAAATAAGAGGTTTAATCTGATTTGCACAAGAACAAAATAAATGTTCCATAAAATTCATTTGAAATCGTATGAATTTGGAGATATTGATTCCTAAATTCGGGGATCAAATATTGATTACAAGTATTAATTTATTTGTCAATTTGTAAAATCAAGAACATATCCTTGTGGATTATTAAAAATATTAAATATTATTATTAAATATCATATTTTAGTCGTTAGAATAAAAATATGAACGATCAAGATTAATTTATATTCCCTATTAACTATCACTTTATATTTGATCTTTCCCTAACAATCAGACTATTAAAAATGATGGATCGGATCAGAAATATAAATTACAATCACATTTGCTAGTCTTAGTAGCTCTCCAACGACTCACGACGCACTTCTTGGAGCAATAACCAATGAGAAAACGCCACATCATCCTAATGACTCGATGGCGCTGATATGTCAAATTCCGATTCGTCCAGCTCGGATTCGAACTTAAAGTCAAAGTCAAACCCCATCCACTATAAATTCTGAGATCGATAAGACTCCTTTGCTCAGTTCGCTCAGTGGTTTGAGGCTATGGCGATCGGGACTCGAAACCTTAATCTGATCTTGTTGGCGCTGCTCTCTTTCTGCGCATTTGCGACCGCTAAAGTCTTCTTCGAGGAGCGATTCGATGGTAATCGATCTGCTCTCTACTCGTTTGATAAGATCAGTAGAGTAAATCTCGAAGTTGTAGAAATCCATTTGTTGCGATTTTTTAGCTGGACTTTGTAGATCGCGATCATTTGGATCATTGCTGACCTGATCGTTAGAAAAACCTTTGGCTACACGTATCGCTGAACTAGATCTGAATCTGACTAGGGTTTAGTGCTGGGAATGAAAAGTAATTTGAGAAATGTGGAGAGAATTTCTCTTTTATGATGGACCGGAATTTACTGAAAATGAGTTGATAATAGTTGGAATGTTTTGCAAGTGCATAGGTAGACCAGGTTTGGTGAATTAGGCAGATTGTTTTCCTCGATATATAGACTTCTACAGTAGAACCTAGCATTGACGTGGTCACCTATACTGTCAAACTACCGATTTACTGATATCCGGGTTCCCTTTTCATACAGCTACTATTTATATTGTGTATATATATTTACCTGGGTGGTTATCATTTTATAAATGGAAGTGATGCGAGTAGGGTAAATGTAAATAAATGTAATATCACGATCGATTGGCTTTGAATAAGTATGTTTCAGCTTTGTATTGTATGCTTATTTAGAAAATTTGTAGTAATGTTTTTATAGTTGGCACTTTTCAATTTTTTCATGTACTGACATATTGTTCCTGATGCTGCAGAGGGATGGGAGAACAGATGGGTCAAATCAGATTGGAAGAAAGAAGACAACATGATAGGCGAGTGGAACTACACCTCGGGTAATTGGAGTGGAGACGCCAATGACAAAGGTATTTCACATTCCATTGGCTGCACTCCCTGCTAGCAATTAAGTGTTTGAGATTTTTGAACAGCACAAAAGGAAATGTGTAATTTCGTTTGTCTTTTCTGCTGCAGGTATTCAGACCAGTGAAGACTACAGATTCTATGCCATATCAGCTGCATACCCTGAATTCAGCAATAAAGATAAGACATTGGTTTTTCAGTTCAATGTGAAGCATGAACAAAAGCTTGATTGTGGTGGTGGCTACATGAAATTGCTCAGTGGGGATGTTGATCAAAAGAAGTTTGGCGGCGACACTCCATACAGGTTCCTCACTTTTTATTCCTTATCTTTCTTAATGTGAATACTTTAATTCAAGTGCTCATGTCGATCTTGTTTCTATTGTTTGGTGCAGCATCATGTTCGGACCTGATATCTGTGGTTACAGCACTAAGAAAGTTCATGCTATTCTCACATACAATGGAAAGAACAACTTGATCAAGAAGGATGTGCCTTGTGAGACAGACCAATTGACCCATGTTTACACCTTCATCCTTCGCCCAGATGCTACATACAGCATCCTGATTGACAATGTTGAGAAACAAACTGGTAGTCTTTACAGCGACTGGGATTTGCTTCCTCCCAAGCAGATTAAGGACCCTGAAGCCAAGAAAGTAAGTCAGCAGACTTTTTTATATTGAACTAGAACGCTATGTCTATGATTTTATTCTAAATGATGTTTGTTGTAATTCTGTATTATACAGCCTGAGGACTGGGATGACAATGAGTACATTCCTGACCCGGAAGACAAGAAACCAGAGGGCTATGATGACATCCCAAAGGAAATTACAGATACTGATGCTAAGAAGGTACTTTCTTTGTATGTTTTTTTATTATATTATGTATATGAGTGTTGCATCAACTACCAATTCATGATTTTTTGTTACATTAAAGCCTGAGGATTGGGATGACGAGGAAGATGGTGAATGGACACCACCAACTATTCCAAACCCAGAGTACAAGGGACCGTGGACTCAGAAGGTAATTAAGTTTGACTCTCTTGATGCGTTAATATCAATTACTACTATCAATATTTCTGACACAGCTGAATTATGTAACAGACAATTAAAAACCCTAACTACAAGGGAAAGTGGAAGGCTCCACTCATTGATAACCCAGGTCTGGCATGGCCTGTCCTGCAGCCTATTTGTTTTTCTTTCTAAAGAGCCAAAATATGAATATTTTTTTACTTTTTCAGACTTCAAGGATGACCCTGATCTGTACGTCTTTCCCAGTTTGAAGTATGTTGGAATTGAGTTGTGGCAGGTTGGTTTATTGCTCTGAAAAATTATTTTGGTCATAATTCTCTGAGAATGTATCTGACGAGACCCTTAACTTGTCAGGTGAAATCTGGTACCTTGTTCGACAATGTTTTAATCACTGATGACCCAGAGTATGCTAAGAAGGTTGCTGAAGAAACATGGGGCAAACATAAAGACGTAAGATGGTTCTTACATAACCAACCTGTATATGGACTCATTGAGTGTGGGCAATTTATAACTGATATAATGTTGTAGGCTGAGAAAGCAGCGTTCGAAGAAGCTGAAAAGAAAAGAGAGGAAGAGGTTTGTTTAACTTATAAAAATGAATTATGTAAATATGTTGTTGTTATCATTGCAATCACAAAAACATGTCTTTATATACTGCAGCAGATTTCTATTTAGGTGTTTGGCTTACACTAAATATTTGTCTCTTGTAACAGGAAGCCAAGGAGGATCCAGTAGACTCTGATGTAAGATTCTTCTCACAATTAGGTTAATGTTATTATTTTTGAAGGAAGACGACCACATTACTCATTGTCTTGTACTCTACTTAGGCTGAAGATGAAGCTGACGATGCAGAGGATGGTGCTAAAGATGCTTCTGACGATGAAAAGGAAGATCACGAGCATGACCACGAACATGGCCATGGACATGACCACGAACATGACCATGTAAGGGATATTTTCATCCATGCCATATGTTTCATGCATTGGATTTAAATGAATAACAATAGTAATAATTCTGACTTGGGTCTGGCTGTTTTTTTACAGGATGAGCTATAAATGAAGAGGGACCGGAAGAATAGATCATATCTATATTTTTCTTAAATGCCAATTATCTTCAGTAGATTTTTAGACAGTTTCTGGCAAACGTATGTGTACGTGCAACTTACAGAAATGGCAAAAAACCCTACTTGAAACCCTGATATTACCAGCTGTTAAGTTCATCAGTCTTGATCAGGGGTGGTTGCCTCATTTATACTAACTGTTTCTGTGTGCCATTGTCTTGCCATGTTATTCAGTGTGCCTCTTCGCCATGGTTGCTTTTGTGTTTTACTTGGTTTTTAGTCGGTTAACAACAATGCTATATATAATCAATAAACCCGTGAATAAGAGCTATTATTCTCTAGATAATAATGCTTTCTTTGTTGGTTTACGAATCGTGAATAAGAGCTACTCCTATACATGTGAGCTCATTTCAAGGTTTGAGCACACAAAGGTTTGTATAGCGTCCAATTCCACCATTCAACTGTCGCGTCGAGTTAGGGCATAAACAGTCAACCGATTAACATGGTGTTCATTAGGGGGTGTCCATTGGATCGAGTCTCACTCTAAAATGCCGAGTCCATTGGACAGTTGTCCCATCTGTTTTGTTTTATATATTATTTTTAAATATAAAAATATTCGAACTTGTATCAAATGTAATTAATATTCTAAACTTAGTTTTTAGTATATTCATATTTTCAGTTATGTTAAAATTAGAGTCGGTTATTTAATCTATATATTTTAGTGTATGTTGTCACAGAAATATCAAATAATATTCAAACAATACGAATTCAGCACTAATATTCATAAATCGTATAGTTTATATGAACATGCTTTTTCGGGCTTTGGGTAGAGCCGAACTTTCGAGAAAAACGGACTTCAAAAGACAAGCCCGAGTCCGACCCTAAGGTACCGGCTCGGGCCCTCCGTCGGGCCGTCGGGCTTTTACCGGCTTGTTGACCGTCGGGTCATTTGGATAGATATGTCAAATGGGGCGGGTACGGGCGGGTACGGGCGGGTATGACCCGGTTATAAAGGGTAACAACGGGCATAAACGGGTAACGGGTATTATTTACCCGTTTATGTAAACGGGTATAAACGGGCAGGTATATACGATAACGGGTATAAACGGGTAACGAGTATTAATTTACCCGTTTACCCATTAAAGACTCGTTTATCCATTAATAACTCATTTACCCTTTAACTACATATTTTTATTTTACAATTATTCTATTATTTGTAAAATACGAAAATGAGTATCTAATTTTTTAGTAGATTGACGGTAGTTTATGAGTAGAACTTAATGAATTTTTCTAATGAAATATAACGGGCGGGGTAATGGGCGACCCTATAATAAACGGGTATAAACGGGTAACGGGTATGGGTGGGTAACGGGTGGGTAACGGTGTATGATTTACTCTTTATCTCTAAACGGGCGTGGTTTAGACGGGTAACGGATAATGGGTAATTTTGACATATCTACATTTGGACACTCCTAGTGTTCAACCTCTGTCTTAGTGATTTCAAAATATTAAACTGAAATTTAATATTCTAAAGCAACTAATAATTCAGTTAGCTTCACTAACTTTTGTAGAAAAAGAATCATACTACTAACTACTAAAATGCAATTAGACATTGGACATTGACAAGTTATATAAATGTGATAGTTGACTTTTAAACGAAAACATGCAATTTGTTCACGAATATTATTGAGCCGATCACCCTCTCATTTGTGTTCAGCTTGTTCAAACTTCAAAATCAAGTCCATTCCCAACGTTTTGAGGCTCAAGGCAAACACATAATTTTGGGCCCTTACTCACCGAGTTTTGTTCAAATAAAGCAAAATAAAAATATGTTCATGACAAGAATCAAACTCGGCCCTCTTCCGTATATTACACTCAATAACCATCCTAACTTTGCGAGATGAAAATATATGATGGGTCCTTCCGGGAGGGGGACTTGGGCCATGCCCCTCCTTCCCACCTTCTGGAACACGCCTGTCCAGGTGTACGTTATGTAGTTCTATTGTCCTTAATAGAACTTGTCTCATCTATTGTTATGACAACTTTTGTAAACGCCTTAGTATAGTTTCGGCTGTATTTCAAATGAATACAGATAGTGAAAACAAAAAGCAGTGTTATATATATTTGGTAACCCACTTTGGGGACAAAGTGTCTATACGTGTGATCGAGTTTTCTCAATTACAACAAGTAGCTATCAACTAGTAACAATTGAAAACGAAGTACAAACTTGCAAGATTCCCTCTTCAAGTTCTTCTACTACCGACTCGTCTGAATGCGTACTGAGCTCCCCTCAGTGTAGAGCTCCCGCTCAATGACTTGTTAGGACAACCTTTTTTCTCCTACACGCTGCTTCCTCCTCTAAAGTGTTCTCTATAATCACTCGCCTCTTGTTGGATAGCTAGGACACGTCCTCTGTAATATTCTCTCGAACTACTGGCCTCCTCCTAGACAGCTGATAGAGTGCTTTTGTACGCTACTTTAAGTCCGTTACACTGCTTATATTCTAACATATTTTAGTATAAGATTACGCTTTTGGTGTAGTTTTGTATTACAGGCTGATTAGAAGAGAAGAGTTAGAACAAAAACGCAACAAAAAGGCTGAAACTCGGAACAAAAGGCAACAAGGTGACAACAAAGGACAAAAGACCACTAGCGCGCGAGCACTATGGCGCGCAGATGGGTCGCGCAGTAGACAGCAGACGATGACGTCAGCAGACAGCGAGATATCCGGAGCGATGACGTCATCACGCGCAAAGAATATTTCTAAGTTCGGTTTTTGGAGATCAAGTATTTCTTAAGCTGATTTTTAGAGATGAAGATGATTTCCTACAGATATTCTTGCCTAAATATTCGTGGAAACCCTAGGAGGCAAGACTATAAATACAAAGCTTCATGGAAATCATAAGTGTGCGTATTAGAGGCGAGACCGCGCGATTTTGGAGAGAAGAGCAGAATTCCGGCCGAGCCGTGCGCGCGAGCTGTCACGCGAGCCTGACGACGCACCACTCAGATTTGTCTTGTTATTTTAGTTGTTCTATAATTATTCTTGAGATGTATTCACTCAGTATGAGTAGCTAAACTCACTGAATTCGGTTTGGATTTGAATCTATGAATTATATGTTTTGAGGTCTTGTTCTTAATTTGCATGATAAAGTTTAGTATTATTATTCCGAACTCAATTGCATGATAATTAGGTTAGACAATTAAGCGAAGCCTTGCACCGCAGACTTAGTTGTAGAATCTATTATCTATAGTTAAACTATCAGAAGTACGTGACTGTGAATGATAGGAGTAACACTAGAATAGGCAATAGCTACCTTGACCGGATTCGTTATTGACTAGACTAGGTTGAGTAATAATATCATACGGACCTTGACCGGAATGTATGTGTAGGTTATTAAGCTGTGACAGGACCTTAACCTACGTGAACATACATCGTGTATCTTTAGTGACCGAGGATAAACATAGAAATTCATAGTGAAGAATCTGAACCGAGCTCATCTCTTGCATCGTTATAAACACCTTTTATACTTGCTGTCTGTGTGTGCGCCAGTTGTACTTGCGCAACAGTTTTCTTTCTTTTTCTTGTTTTCACTCACAACCCCAATCTTTAGTTTGTAGTTAAAAGGCAACTTCTCACCGTTCCCTGTGGATTCGACCCCAGCTTACCAAGACTATACTAGTAGGAGAGCCGGGACAAATTTGCAGCACTCAACGACGTGCTCGTCAACAACTAGGACATATCTGCGTCTATGTCAGTTTTTGTGAAACGTTAACATTCAACAGGTTCTCCGATCTTAATTTCTGAGTACTAACTTAATTTCTACTTACAGTTAGTCGTAAAAAAAATTATCTAGCATGCAAAACATCCTTAGGTCACCACATCAACAATTCTCCCCCTTTTTGGCACAAACTCAACAACGGGTATACATGTTCAAACTATCCAAACAGTGGTCATACATATGGTTCAGAACTATCAGCATGTCTAGCAGAAAGTACAACATATGTTAATCTGCGAACATAGGTTAAGTGATCCTCCAGTTAACTTCTTCGCCAAGGTATTCCCATTAGCATTTTCCTCATATCTGATCTCGACAGTCTCCTCATTGTTGATCACATAGTGTTCGTTAATCAAGTCAGGTGTTATCCTGATCGGGCTCTCCCTAACCCATACATTATATGTCCCCTACTTCCCCCTAGATGTATTTGTAACTTCAACTTCAGCAACTGCCACAATAACCTCCATATCACCATCAACAACGACATTCACAATATCAACATCAGATGTATTGACTCAATCCATTTGCTAAACTACAATCTCAGATAGTCTCCTCTGTTTGGCTTGTCCTTAGCCTTTTGGTCAACTACATTCTTCTCGTTCATAGTTTTTTTAGATATAAATTTAGGCGCTTTCTTTTACGGCTTCTCCACATATATTATCTTCTTTCTGGGGGCTAACTTCTTCGTCACCTTTTTGTAGCTTCAAATATTCTCCTGAATTTGTCGCAGATCTGAAAGAGCACACCTAAATAAAATATTATAACATTTGTTGAAATTAAAGATGACATTTCCTTCTCCTTTTCTGGTAGTCCATACATTCGTCCTTCTTTCAATAAAGAACTATAAGAAACCATGTCAAACTAGTTCACGATTACGCATAGTGTCGACTCATACCTGAAGGTCTCGATTTGTTATATGCATAAGGCTTTGGTGAAACCAACTGGTTAGACGGTATAAATATTTTGGCTGCTCATCATCAACAAAGCTTTAGGCTGTTTACATACACATCTTCTTCATTAGTGCTTTCTTTAGCATATTCAATAACCAGTGTCTGTTCCCCTTGCTCATCTTTACCATTCTCTGTCATATTCTTACCATCTGTCTTAAAAATTTGTGATATCCATTGATCTGCATTATGTATTTCAGTTGGCTCTCCATCATCAACTATGGCTTTCCATGCATGCTTGTCTTTGATATGATATATGTCTTCATATTTGATTTCCAGTAGTAACACTCTTTATCTTTCAAATTAGGAGGTTTTTCCATATCTATTCCACTCATCTTGTATTTCTCTTGATCTCACCCTATGTGTTGGGTGTTTGCTCTGATACCATTTATAGTTCTACTTAGGCATTGACATTCGGCCCGGCCCAGCCCGACCCAGCCCATTAATCAAAGCTTGAGCCCGGCCCTAATATTTGCGGACCCATCACTAAAATTCGGGCTGGGCTGGGCTTGATAAAAATTGTGAAGCCCGAGCCCAGCCCACAAGCTCATACTAATTATAAGTTAATTAAAGAAATCGGTATTTGTAATTAAAAATTTATTTTTTAATAGTTTAAAAATAATAATAATGCATAAAAATTTATTTAAAATAATATTTGATATGTCTAATAATTTTTATCTATGTGTTACACAATATATAATAAAGAAATGAAAAAATATGCTGAAAAGTAGAGCGTATAGTTTAAAATAATTAGATATAACTAAGAAATACCTTATTTAGATCAGAAAAAAATATTCTAAGTATCAAATATGTTGAAATATATCCGTAATTTTTGTCGGACTTTGAATGGGCTTGGACGGGCCGGGCCGGTGGGCCGGGCCTAGGGCCTCAAAACGAAGCCCAAGCCCATCCGATATTTTACAGGGCTTGGCTTCAATGGGCTTTCGATGGGCTTTTTTCGGGCCGGGCTTTGATGGGTTTCAGGCCGGCCTTGGGCTTTTTCCGGCCTAGGGCCAAATGTCAATGCCTAGTTCTACTGTCCCTGACAAAACTTGTCCTACCTATTGTTATGAAAACTTCTGAAAAAACGTGTTAGGGATTGTTGTGCAACAAGCGACTTCAAGTTAAGTAGTTAAAGGTTGAGGTCAAAATCAGCGATGTTCGTGAAGAACTAAGGGAGACAAGTTTAGATCCGTTAAGGACAGAATTCTGTGTTCAAAAGGATAACGGAGGCTAAAATTCAGGAGAGGCATGCAAAGGGAATATGTGTAAAATATAACCAAAGATTTACGTCGGAGCATGGTTGGAAGTTGATAGCGCTGCAAGTACTTGTAGTTCAAGGAAGATACGAGAATTCGAAAGATGACTTAGCCACCATGTATCATTTTGATTCAACACTATACGACGTTTCATTGAGATATATGGAAGCTACACATATGATGTTATGTGAGTGAAGTTTCTTTCTGAGTGAGCTTAATCTAACTGTTTGGTGTTGTTGATGTGTATACGTAAACGGACGGTTCCGGATTCTCGTCGGAGTAATAGTGGATTAACCGAGCCTCCAAGCTCAACGTGAAGTAAAGTGCATACACACATATAACAACGATATAATCGCTCCTTGTCCTTACTTTTTGTGCATGTTTAAATTCTTGATTGAATCTTGACTGAACTAGGTGATTTAAACATTGTTTCTTAGATCTAGTTCCTTAGGACAGTCATTCTTGCTAGAGTAGAATTACTACAATTAGATTATGTAACGGTGTGAATAACAATCAAGACGCCACAATTCATGAAG
This sequence comes from Sedum album, assembly GCA_006409495.1. Classification (NCBI taxonomy): domain Eukaryota; kingdom Viridiplantae; phylum Streptophyta; class Magnoliopsida; order Saxifragales; family Crassulaceae; genus Sedum; species Sedum album. Next base: position 59,871 of record QZGG01000747.1, read on the forward strand.
ATTCAGCAGGGATGTTAGTAATGTATTTTCCAATATTTACAGAAAAATATTATTAAAGACAAATTTGTAAAGCTTTCTATAATTTAAACTACTTGGGGATATCGAGCGATTTTTTCGTTGACATTCAGGTTAATTTGAACAATCAACTTATTAAATCAAATGTCATTTGAAAGACTGCGGTGTTTCAATTTTGTTCATTATAGATTAAAATGCACAGAAATTGTAAAATGAATTGGAATTATGAAAGGGGGGCACTCAATTTGTGATGAATAAAAACTTCTTGCTATTATAATAGAGAGAAAATAAATAACACAAAAAGAGTCAAATATATATATATAGGAGAAAGATCTAGAAGGACATTTTGATTTGTGTAAGACAAAAGGACTAAATCCTGATCGTTCAAATATTAACAATAGACGGTGTGGATTAATTTGAGTGGGAGTTACGTGACAGTTACTTTGCATGACAGTTGTGCAAAAGGGTTTAGTGGTTCTATATTAGGTTATAAATTAACAATTAATTATAACCGTACGATCTAACTAAACCAACAGACCAGATGGAGTCTTTATGTCTAACAAATGTTTCCTGTCTCTCTAAATCTGCTCTTTCTCTCTCTCTCTCTATATATATATGAAATGTTCAAGGAGCCAATTCATGAGAGATGGAGGGACATCATTTTGTCCGTTGATTTCCATCATTCCATCTATTAATATTGTCAAGTGTCTCTTGTTTTTTTGCTAATTGATTTTAATTTTAATTAAAAATTATTTTAATTTCTACCCATAGAATAATCAAAAATCAACGATTTACAATCCCATCGTCTAACCAAAATTATTTGTTTCTCTTGATTTTAATCATATTTATATATATTTGAAAGAGATTTAAAACTACAAAGTAAAATTGGAAATTAGTTTAATGGCAACTATGGAAAAACAATTTTTAATAAAAATTTAAAATAAAATATTGTAAGAAAGGGAGAATTTTTTTTGGAAATTGGTTTAGTCCGACCACAGGAAAACAATTCATATTGATTTTTTAATACAAAATATTAGGATAAAGAGAGATAAAAATTATGAGAGCGAACACTTATTACCAGTTGTTGATTTTAACTACGATTGAAACTTATATTTGTTTTAAATTAGAATTGGTAGTTGCATTTATACAAATTATTAAGTTGAAACATTAGATTATTATTAATTTTAATGATTGAGTCATGTCTCATGATTTAAAAATAATTGTGAAATAGATATACATTTGAGCTACTGATTTATATTATTATGATTATTGATATTATAATCATCAACTAATATCGTAACATATATTTACTTCTAAATAATTTAAAATAATCTTAATATCAATAATTACATTTAATAAAAATATAAAAAAGGGTTAATTGCCCCAAACCACCCATAAAATACGTCTTTTCCCCAAAACCACCCTTAAAATAATTTCTTTCCAGAAACCACCCCTCCGTTATACATTTTTCCCAATAACCACCAGCCGTTAACGCCGTTAATTTTTCCGTTAACAGCGCATTTTAATGGGTGGTTTTTGGAAAAAAATAACATTTTATGGGTGGTTTAAAAGAAGTCTAAAAATAATTGTGAGTATAATATTTATTTAACATAAAATTAAAAACAATAGGTAATAAAATTATACATTTAATTTTTTTTGTTGTTTAAAATATTATGATTGAATGTCAATTATAGTTTTATTGACTTTTGAAAATATTTTAGCATATATAAACTCTATAAAATTATTATATAAGACATACAATTTTTTATTAAAATCAAAGGACGACATACAATCAAACACTAATTTAAAAAAGTATAATACTTCATATTACTCGGCACTCTTACATAGTTTAAATTACATATCTTTGAGGTCCTCGTGATATACAATCAAACACTTATTTAACAAATCGAAAGACGACATACGATTAAACACTTATATAAAAGTTATAATAACCTAATGATACTCGACTCTCTAACATATTTTAATATTCGCATTTATGAGGTACTATTGAAACTAATTATTTTGTACAAATTAGTTAATTTTTATCGATTTAACTTGTGAGTTATGGTTAGGGAAAAAATAGAGTTTTATGGGTGGTTTTTGGCAAAAATAAGGTGCTTAAATATGATGCACTAACGGCTGGTGGTTCCTGGGAAAAAGGTGTAACGGCAGGGTGGTTTCTGGAAAAAAATTATTTTAAGGGTGGTTTTGAAGAAAAGGCGTATTTTATGGGTGGTTTGGGGCAATTAACTCTATAAAAAATGATATGGTATTTCATCGGATAACAGAATTTAAATTAGGTACAACAATTATTTGTTGCAAATAAAAAATATATCGGTTTCAAACTAGTTCACTCAAAATACGTAGAATCGTAATTAAAACGTCCAAACAATGTCATTTTAATGTGCGACGGTAATTAACTATTACCCATTAAGATCATATAGTATATTACAATTATGCCCATTCGAAAGATAAATCATTAATTTGTGCCAGCTATTCAAGTTGGGTGGCTCATCATTCCCATCTTTTTTCTTCTTTAAAAAAATACCATCATTTTACTATTATTCCCAACAAGGGCTGGGGAGTTGGATTGATTGATTGTTTGGATTGACTGAAGCAGGTACGTAAAGCTCCGATCTTTTTCCTCCAAACCCACTTCTTAATGTCCTCTGGATTAGAATTTTACTATTCATACTGTCTGATCTCCTCAATTTCACCACTGGGGTTTGTGTATTTCAGGTCTGAAGATGCGTTGTGTTTGAATTTGGGTGTCTTTGCTTGATTTGACTTGTTGATTCATTTGTTTTCCTTTTGCTGCTGTTATGGCTGGTGTGTTGGATGTTATTGCTTTGGATGTCCTTGTTTTGATGTAATTTTACTACTCTGTTGACTCTGTATAGATGATGATGAGCATGTTGTTGGATTGGTCATCACTTTAAGGAATTCTTAGCAGCCTTATAAAGATGAGGCCTTGATTCTACCATTTGGAGAATTTTGTTATGACTTCTGAGTATAATACAATGTTTGAAGAAAATCCCTTTGAAGCTCTTTTCGTGTTTTATTGCTTAAGGGATAGAATTTTCGGGTACATAATTTGATTTCAGTTGAGACTTCGAGTGGAACTTGAACTCATTGTTTATCACGCCTATTCTTACATATTTTTCAAGATGGAAAAACATTGTCTGCTTGGAGTTTGAATGTGTACGAATTAATCATGATTTGCTGAAACTAAAAGAACATACCTACCCATGTTTAGACAGAACCCAACATTTTATGGCAAGTAATGTCTCTCACTTATCACTTTAGTTCATTCATAAAACAATGCTTAAGCAAAGTTGCATTTTTGGTGATTTATGTTTGAATAGCATACTTTCTTGATTAGAGAACATTTCTTTGAGTTGGTTTGCTGCACTTTATTTATTTGATTTCTCCTTTGACTCAAAGCAACCATGTCGTCTCTCTATTTTGTTTTATTTCTCAGTAATTGTAACAGTCTTTACCCCTGATAGAATTCCTCCAATTTTTGTGAGACAAAATGTAGACTTTTATGTTCCTTAATCTTTCTTTGCAGGAGTTGGAAGCTGATTTTTGTCATAAGCTTGAAATAATTGAATCTGTGCGCATCATTTGAAGATGGGTTCAGAAGGGCCTTCAGCTGTGACTGTCCATGTGACCGGTTTCAAGAAATTCCATGGAGTGGCTGAGAATCCGACTGAAACTATTGTTGGAAATTTAAAAGAATATATGAACAAAAAGGGGACATCAAAAGGTCTGATTCTTGGAAGTTGCAACATTCTTGAGACTGCTGGGCAAGGGGGTCTTGGAACCCTTTTCCAAACTTTGCAGTCTGCGTTTGAAAAGGATAATGAGCTGACATGTTCAGGTGGAAAAATTCTGTGGGTAAGCCGATTATTTACATGATGAAGCTTTCACTTCAAAAATGTTCTCTTCAAAAATATGAGCAGGATGAAACTTTGTTGATACAAGTAACCTTGAAGATATATGATGACAACTATACACAGAATTAGTTGATTTTTTAGTTAAAAGCGTTTTTGATATTGACTTTGTACATGATTTTTTTGGTTTCATTGAGGTATACGTTTCTCATTGCAGTTGCACTTTGGAGTCAACAGTGGTGCGTCTAGATTTGCCATTGAAAACCAGGCCGTCAATGAAGCCACTTTTCGGTGCCCGGATGAAATGGGGTGGAAACCTCAGGTGAATATACATACTTTTATATCTAGTAAGAGTAGTCGGCTTATTCCTTCTTGCATATTATAAGAAACTAACTTTGTAATATTGTTTTCCCAATAGAGGGTTCCGATCATCCCTGCTGATGGATCAATTACCAGAACTAGAAAGGTATTTAATAAAACTCTACTCTAATTTATGCCGATGAGAATTTCTCTAGCTATGGTTTCGACCAATGAAAATTTCTTGTTCGTTTTTCAGACTACTCTGCCAGTGGAAGAGATCACCAAGTCCTTGGCACAAATGGGCTATGATGTGACAACTTCTGATGATGCAGGGCGATTTGTATGCAACTATGTCTACTACCAGTCACTCTATTTCGCAGAAAAAAACAACATAAAATCGTTGTTCGTCCATGTACCTCTCTTCTCAACCATAGATGAGGAAACCCAAATGGAGTTTGTTTCCTCATTGCTGGAGGTACTCGCTTCTTTCTATTAAGGCTAAAAACTTCCCAATGAACTGAGGAATGTTATGTCATAATATGTATCCTGGTACTATCTTTCACCATCCATTTGACTCCTCTGATGGATTGGTGGATAGATGTATGTGTATTGAACAAAGTGGTTTGAGACCCGAAACAAATAAATTTTATTTGAAGCAAATGATTTCGAGCTTACGTACCAATCTCTTCGTAATAACGATGTAGCTAATTTAGTGATCATCTGTAAAAACAATGCATGCAGTACTTGGTCATCTTGAAAAGCCATATATGATGATTCTCATATTCACAGGCAGCAAATAGACAAAGGATGTTTGTCGCCCTGCCACATTTGCATTTGGCATCACTAATGTTAGATTTGAAGATGACTGTGTATTTGTGCCTAAACTTTTGTTATGGTTAAAACTATAAGCAGAAGTACTAATTTGTAGAAAGTGGCTTAAGGCTCAGTTTGATAAAATGTCAGTTTGCTGTAACAAGCCTGACCCCTTTACCCTTTATAAAATAGTAGAAGCTCACATGCCAAGTTGCAAACAGGTCTTTTGAGCTTAACAACCTTTACCTATTCCATACTAGACTTAAAAGCCAAGGAAACACTGCACTACTCTATATAAATCGATTACAAATCTCAGATGCACGGCTATACGAAGAAAATGAACCAAAACAGATGGAATGGAATGGAATGGTCACTGTGATTCAACTCTGGAAGCATTACAACACCAGGGGTTCAGAGCAGGGCGATCAGCTCTGAGTGTGTGCCCACTTGGAGCTGATGTAACAGACTGTGTATCTGGACTCATGCTTGAAGTGAAACTTTGCCGCACAAAGAATTAACAGAATGTGAATACTATGGCAGACTTTTGAAGATGATGATTGAGATAGGTCCATGTTTCTTGAACCACTTCCAGCATGTTGGTGCCCAAACATGTCACTGCAAAAGTAGTGTACCAAATTAAAGTCACAGTGCAGCACAATCTTGCAGTATAAAAACAAATAGATTGACTGTTTGGATATTATTGTGTAGAATATGAACCTAGCTGATTACCAAAACAAAATAAAATTCAAGATAAGCGTCTTATTTGTGATTCTTCAAGAAACAAAGAGATTACACATGAAATCAACTTACTAAACTATTACAGCCATGGGAAGTATGAAAAATACTTTTAGTAGTTACTGGTTTTGCAATTCCCCGAACTGGGCAAAAAAGCTCCATTATCATGAAAACACTTCACAAGTTCATCATTAATCAAACCTAGCCTGAAGGACACCAAACTGATAGCCGCACACATGCTTTGCCAAACACAAGTTGTAGAAATATAACTTAAATAAACTTCAGCATGGCATGCTAAGCATAAAATGTTAAGTAACGAGATATTATTAGACACAGTATACTGTTACATTTCATAAGAGGAACAAGATATTACCGATAATGTTATTTTGCAAACGTACAAGAAAAACAATAAAAATATAGGCAGCAAGATTGCATGTGTACAATATATATTAAGCAAAAAAAATATTGTTTAACACCTTGGGGAACAGTTATAAAGGGAACTGTGTAAAGTGTGATCCAGTGAAGAGGTCTGCACTGTATATAGATCATCACTGCTTCATACTCATACATCCTCAAGTTCTTCGGTTATATGTATTGAACGGTTCAAAGTAAAATAAAGGTTACTGCAAACATAATGAAAGCTTGTTCAGTAAATCGAATTATAGCCTCTGCAGTCAACTTTCTAGTGTTTGTAATGTGAAAGGAAACTTTGTTTTCTGTTTTGATTGTAATAGGATAGGAAACTTAATAAAAAATTAAAATACCTTTTTCGCAGAGATCTAATGGGTATTAGCATCGTCAATTTCTACTCCCCTAAATAGACTCCCTTCCCCTCGATAGACTCCCTTGATAGACGCAGAAACAAGAAATAGAGAATCTAACGACTAAACCCCTAAGACCAAATAGCATTCATGTTTGACTAAACTCAACTCCATTGTTCATTTGTGTACCACAGTGATTAGTATCAGTACATAATTAATAAGCTTAATATTGGATAGAGAGGGAATGGCATAAGAACTAGTGAAAAAAATCGGAGTATATTGATATTAAAAAACTGAATTTCAGAATAGATACAAGTATTTCGAGCTCTAAATTTATACATACCTGTGTTCGGAGCAGCAAACAGCATGTAAAGCTGAATTGCTAGGAAAGAAAAATAAATTGGCCCCATTCGGAAGCTAGTAACCGGTATAACTAACATCTTGCAACAACTAATAATCGAAGAGCGTCATCGACTCTTTCTGCCAGTATCACGATAAGGCCGTTCCTCTAACTCCAATTCACTGGTCTCGGTAATGTCACAATGGACTCTTGCCCATAAGCATCATAGCTTCTGATGAGACTCAATAAGTAATTTATTAAACATGACATGTACAGCAGCATCATACACAGCCCTCTCATAATGTATCCCATCAACCGTGCAATGTTCACCACACTTCTTACTAAGCAACAATACATCAATGAGTTGAAGTGGCCCTAACGGTCGCAAAATTCCACAACCATGAAGCGCAGTATTGTAACTAATACCCATTTCATTTGTCATCCTGTCCCTCTTCTCCTTTGTGTTCATTCTTACACTTATCAGCTTCGGCATGCCAAGCCAAAACAAGTGAGGCGACCTGATATTACCAGTCCCTGCAACCCCACCATCTGATCCATATTCAGAATATTTAGCAACAAAAGATGTGACCGAACTCTTCAACATTCTCATCTGATACCCATAATCATAACTATCTGTGACATGAAGCATGTGCCACAATCCCGACCCTATCACAAAAACATCCGGATAGCTACCGTTTCTCAACAATCCTTCAACAAAATCTGTTAAATTCCTCTCATAAGGCGCCCAAATGTAATCCAAACTCATTCCAATCCCATCAATCACAGTCTTATAATTACTATGTCGCTTAAACAAGTCGCCTCGCGCCATCTCTATCCCCTCAGAATCCATAACCAACTCCAGCAATGACAACACAAAGAACCTCGCTTGAGAATCCCCCGCCACCACAACCCACGACCCATTCAACAAATCGGACGCATCAACAGAACTCAGCTTCTGAAACTCACAATCCAAGACAACATTAGACTTCCTATCCCAATCCCAACTCACACCATACTCAGACTCATTAACCTCTGATGCAACAACATCATACACCACATCATGCACATATGAAATACATGACTCGCGATTGAACAAAGGCTTTTGCAAAGATGAGGAAGATGAAGAAGAGTGCACAAAATCAGGAATTGGAGGGAAGTAAGGGGAGAGATGGATGATCACAGCTAATGAGATGAACAAAGAGCCACTGAAAAAAAGGATCTTGTTGCGGCTGAGATGCCAACCGGCCATTCCCATAGGCACAAAAAGGACAATAAAAGCCAACCCTACAACTCCTAATTGTAGGGCTCCTAACATCACAAACTTAGAAATCTTCTAGGGATATGAAATTGCTGCATTTGGGATGTAAAGGTTGAGTCTTTAGGCTGTGAATTGGCGAATCGAAGGTGGGTTTCGGAGATCGGTGGAGGAATCGTCGGGTGAAGTGGTTGTTGTCGGAATTGATGGAATTGGATCTGGTCGCGCAGTGTTACACGATTACTTCAGGGTCTTTTGGTTCAATTACAAGTATTAGTTTAATTTTGATTCGGTTTAAACCTTATTTTCGGTTCAACTCTGCTTTGTAAGCACCTTGAGTGCCTTTTGACGAATCAATCAATTACACAATTCCTTTCCAAACCCTAATTGTCTCCTCTCCCTCTTTCCCGATCAAACCAAATCCTCCACCTCGAAGGGGCCTTCTATTCACCTTCTTCTGGTCTGGATTTACCTCATCCTTGATATCTTGGTGATATCTGGTTGGGATTTAACTGGTGGCAGAATCATTCTGTTACATTCGTATCAGTTTCAACGTTCTTGGTGACCTTATCTGATGGCTGAAACCCGTAATCAATCACTCATCGAAATGAATCGACAACTCGAAGAGGTGCGCAAACACTCTGATGAGCGCACTCAAGAGCTCAAAGGTGAACTTGCTGGAATCAAATATTTGTTGATGAACTTATTGTCTCACAAACAAAACTCACCGGATTTACCCACGCCTGAGATAAATGACCCCTCAGCATCTGGAGTTTCTCCGCCAGTAGATCATTGTTCCGACACCCAAACAATGGCAGACCATGGCTTACTTTCTAATTTTCGCATTCAAAGGGACACTCACGCACTCCGTTTCTTCCGGGCGGACTAGCAACTAGAATCTCTAGAGTGGAGTTTCCCAGATTTGATGGTACTCTTCTTAAGGAATGGCTATACCGGTGTGAGCAATTTTTCTTATTGGATAGTACAACACCAGAACTTAAGGTGCGCCTAGCATCATTGCATCTGGAAGGTAAAGCTTTACAATGGCCTGAGTATGTGGTTGCTATTTCTACTCGTTTTGGAAGCCTTTTTGATGATCCACTAGCTGATTTGGTAAGCTTGAGACAAGCACAAGACTCTATCGAGGAGTACTTAGACAAGTTTGAATGTGCCCTTACTCGTATGTCATTGTCTAATGCTCATGCTTTGAGTATTTTTCTTACAAACATGCAGCCTCATCTAGCTCTACATGTTAGACAGTTTGGTGTTACAACAGTTGCTGAAGCAGCAAGAATTGCTCGTTTACACGAATCATCATTGCAGCAGACTCCACAAAAGCTTCTTGGAGCCCCCTTCAATCCATCCTCAAGATTTCAATCACCACCTGCACCTGCCAATAAAAATCCATCACCTCCCTTACTGCAAACCCCAGATATTGCTAAGCACCCTTTAACTCACACCACCTTCCCAACACAACAACCTACAAAATACCCTATTGAGAAACAAGGTCAGCGGTTTACATATGAGGAAATGCAAGACAGAAGAATGAAAGGGTTATGTATGTTTTGTGAAGAACCGTATTCTCCGGGCCATCATTTGAAGCATAAAAAGTCTCAAATCTTTTTTATGGAGGCTGATGAACATGAAATGCCTGACAATGAAATTGTGGAGGTGCAAGATGAACCAACAACAAACTTTACGGGTACCAATCCTACAATTTCTATTAATGCATTAGATGGTTCTACCACTTTTAGTTGTATGAGAGTAAGCGGTCAGCATGGCAAACGGAAGTTATATATATTGATTGATCCTGGTAGTACTCACAATTTCATTGATTTAACCATTGCCAAGGAGCTTGGATGTTTATTTGAGGCTGTTACTCCAATGACCGTGGCTGCGGCTAATGGAAATAGTATGTTATCTACGTATAGATGCAGTAACTTTTCTTGGAAACTTCAAGGTTATACTTTTCAAGATGATGTGCATACTCTACCGTTAGATTGTTGTGATTGGGTTCTGGGAATACAATGGTTAACAACATTTGGTCCTGTATGGTGGGATTTTTCTAATTTGAGAATGGAATTTCACTTCCAAGGTCATAAACATGTGCTAAGGGGAGTCACTAAATATGATTGTTCAATGATTAAGGGTAGCAGTTTGAATAAGTTAATGCTACAAGGGCCTCAGATAGCTTTATTGAACATCAGAGAGTTACAAGATCAAGCAACAGATTCCTCGTTTGCCTCTAGTACTGGACTTCTTTCTTATCTTTCGCCGGTTGGTAATGACATGAGCAAGAATTCAGATTTGCAGCATTTGTTAACACTATATGCTGATATATTTGCAGAGCCTTCAAATTTGCCTCCATTTCGAGAAGGTTTACCGGTAGAGCAGGCCTCTTGGGAATATTACCAAGATTTCATTGCAAAATATCCAGCTTTTCATCCTTGGGGACAAGGATGATCTTGGCAGGGGAGTATTGTTACAGGATTACTTCAGGGTCTTTTGGTTCAATTACAAGTATTAGTTTAATTTTGATTTGGTTTAAACCTTATTTTTGGTTCAACTCTGCTTTGTAAGCACCTTGAGTGCCTTTTGACGAATCAATCAATTACACAATTCCTTTCCAAATCCTAATCTATCTCCTCTCCCTCTTTCCCGATCAAACCAAATCCTCCACCTCGAAGGGGCCTTCTATTCACCCTCTTCTGGTCTGGATTTACCTCATCCTTGATATCTTGGTGATATCTAGTTGGGATTTAACTGGTGGCAGTATCATTCTGTTACACGCAGTTGGGGAATCAAAAAATGCGCTTTCTTTTCAGTCGGTGGATTTGGGAATGGTAAGATTTGGGCTGATAATTAAATTGGTTTTTTTTTGCAGTTTTTATTTAATTTATTTTGGATGGTTTTGATTTTTCATTATGAGTGCATTATGTCAATTGCTTTATAAATGACGTAATTCAATTTGTGTAATTTTTAAAAAATCGTATAATAGCAAATGATTAATATCAAGCGAGATGTTATATTTTTATGCAACGGAAGTACTAACTTTTAACCGTTAATTTGATTAATTTAACGATTGAGATTAATTTATTTACGATTAAATAAAGCAGTTGAGGTTGCAAAAATACGTGGCGGTTGGATTTGCAAAAATATGGCGGTTGGAATTGACGGTTATTTTGAGTTTAAATATCATCTGTTGGATTATTAATAATCAACGATTGGGATCGTCTCTCACAATAATATAAGCGCCGTCCTTGATCTTTACCCATCAATCAAAATAACTCAATGCGCATGGACATATTCATCAATATACTGAGTTTTGTCTTATTGACATTATAATTATCTTTATAATTACACGTAAAGGTTTTTTGGAGGTTAGTTCGACAATATTTCAATCGTAAATATTTATTAATTAAACGGTTGATTTGATCACCAATCTCACTCTCTCATACTTTTATGAATCAACCCCTAAGGATTTAATTTAATTTTAATCATTAAATTAATTAATTGTGAGATGAAAGCAATATCTCCTACAAGGGAGGAAATTTTTTCCACAAAATGTGGGAAATGATGCATCCATGGTAACTTGAACCTTAATGCTCTTCAAATTGAATAAAAATTAAAGAACACTTCCAATAGCATTTCATGATTGAAGAGGGATAATGATAATCAAGGCAAAAGGAGTTGAAGACAAACCTTATTAACTTCCTCTTGGACGCGCTATGTTTGATCCTCATACAATTGAATCACATCAAATGTTATCCTTAACACTATCTCCGAAACTATTTTGATCTTTGGCCGATGGATTTGTCCATAAATTCAGCTTCAGGCGTCCCCGTCCGCACCTTCCTCTTTTTAAAGACTCTTGATTTGGTTTTCTTTTGTCATAAACTGCCATTAAACTATCAAGATTGTCTCTCACTAACCATGATGGAGTGTATTTATATGATTCATCGTATACTTAAATTCATCTATTTTATATGTTTTATTAGTGAAAATAACTTTTTGTAATGTTTTGCATTTCAGACATATTTGGACAGCATGCGAGCTTTTCCACGCATATGAAGCATTTTAGGCATTTTTAGATACCGAAGACGAAGAAAGAAGTTGGATCGCGCTGGATGACTTCATGTTGACGTCAGCCGCATACATTGAATGATTTATTTTCACGGATGTTGAAGAATTTTCATAATTCAATAGGGCTGGCGGCTGAAAATAGGGTGCTTCTAGATACTTTTGGCCAACTTAATTCATTATTCAACTTTAGATTTGCATCATCTTTGAGATCCGTTTTGATTATTGCTTTAGTTACAATGTTTTTTATGAGTAGTTAATTCCCTTGACAGTTTGGGGAATTGAGTTGCGGCATTGTATGTTACTGTTGAATAACATGTTTTAATTTAGTGAATTCTGTGTTGGTATGAATTGTATGCTTTGTTATTTGCTTGAGCTTTCTTAGCGATGAAGTTAGGTTAATATCAGTTGCATGATACTCCATTGCATAGTCATAGAAGGATACTATTATGGTGTTTTAATTAGCTAAATGTTATGTTATCTTGAGACTTTAGCGGATAATAGGAGATAGAACTATAATTAGATAAGATCTATAATGGGACTATCTAATTAGAACAATTATAATTCGCTAGATTGATGCATATCTGTCAATGATTATTGGTTGCAGCAAGATTCCTGAACGCGTGGCGTCGTAGACATCAAATTAGTCATTTCCTCTCTACTAGTACATTGACTAAGTAAGAGACGATTTCACAAAGAACAGTAGATTAGTCTTCTTTCCTGAATCTAAAAGTAAAGATTAGGTTTGATGTGATTGTGCACAAAGTTTTGCGCATGCGAACAGTAATGAAACAGAAAAGTGCACTAGTTAGTGCATAGGCAATAGTGAGTGCGTTTACAATGACATATATCGGCGTAGACCTTATGAATGCACATTTTATCATCGACTCTACAACTTCTGTAGTTCAAATTTATACAAATTAGTGTCCCGTCAAGGCTTCCTAATTCACGCACATACCCTGCTCAAAAGATTATGTGATATTAATTCTTATCTAGTCTAATTACTTACGAATCTCGTCAAAGATAGTAAATATTATCCGTGCAATGCTCCCAGTTGTCATCGTTTAGCTATATAACTATAATTATCTACTTTTGGTCCAAGGAAATCTAAACAATATTTTCAAATAAAAAAGAAATTTGGATTGCCAAATCTAGATTTCAAAGATTTTGTCGAGTTGCTGACGTAATTAATTCGCACTTTGGGGCACGCTATACCTTTACGCATTTCTGTGTTTTGCGCCTTGCGCGCACTTATGCTTCTCACGCGCACTTCTGCATCTCACACACATTTTTAAAAATTTCCACAAGTTCTTTCTTTGGCAGCTCCTGTATGCTTCTTCTTGACCACAAACCAACTCCGTAATGGTAAAATGCTCTCAGATGCATCCTTTTAGCGTGCTTTTGTCTTAAGCTCCCTTTATTTCTTGAAATACAAAACTACGTAAAACGAGTAATCTTGCACAAAGGAATATGCGCACAAGCATATTATTAAAGACTAAAATTATGCGCTCTATCAATTAATTGAACTGTGACTCTCATTTATTAGTAAAACCTTTAGTTGTTAGCTGTCAATCACTCTTGCAAAACACCCTTTTAGGGCAATTAAGACAAAATCTTAGAGATGATTCTTTCCCTTGAGTTTATTTATCGCTATACTAGTGTATAGTTGGTTATAAATACAAATTTGTAGTGTAATGACGCGCTGTCAAACCTCAGTTGTCAAAACCTTTTTCAAATAAATAAAAGTTTTGATTTTTTTGAAAAATTATCTTCATAATAAAATAGATCAATTAGTTAAACATGGAGGCTCGAAGAGGTTAAATCTTTGCAAGTATCTTCATTGGCAAGGAATAAAATGATAATGTAAAATATTAGGAAATGAGTTTAGTTGTTTAAAACATGTCAAGATTGAGTTTTGATTTTTAAAATCACCACTTTTTAAAAACCTGTGGTTTGAAATCGCAATTTTTCTTTTAAAATTTGACATGACATTTTTATCCCACATGACACGTTTGATTTTAAACGGGACCGCAGTTTCAAAAAGTATGTTCATGTTGGTTATAGCTGATGCACGGACAAGTGAGTCGGGGGACTCAAAAGTGAGATGCATTCAAAGCTAATGAGTGGGAAGACTCAGAAAAGTGAGTCGGGCACAAAAATGAGTTGCAACTGACTGCACAACAAGACCACACGACTTGAAGGACTTTTGCAAAGATCGCGTTGCCCGTATCGTGATTTTTAAATTTTAATGCAGCAAATTAGATTCGTCGAGGGTATGGATCACCTAATTAGCATATAATTGTATTTTTATCATGCATGATGAAGTAAATGTTTAGGATTTGTTTATTTCCTATCTTTGTTCTGAATTTTGAATGTGACGAGCACGTCGTTGAGTGCTGCAAATTTGTCCCGACTCTCCTAGTATTGGTAAGCTGGGGTCGAATCCACAGGGAACGGTGAGAAATCTTCTTTTGATCTACACTAAAGATTGGGGTTTGTGAGTGAAAGTAATTAAAGGAAAAGAAACAGTTGCGCAAGTGGTACTGGCGCACGATCAGAAGGCAGTCACAAAAGAGGTTAATAAATATGCAAGAGATGAGCTCGGTTCAGATTCTTCACTATGAATTTCCATATTTATCATTGGTCACTAAAGATACATGATATAAAGTTCACCCCGGTTAAGGTCCTGTCACAGCTTAATAACCTACACATACATTCCGGTCAAGGTCCGTATGATATTATTATTCAATTTTAGTCTAGTCAACCACGAATCCGGTCAAGGTAGCTATCAACTATTCTAGTGTTACTCCTATCATTCACAGTCACGTACTTCTGATAGTTTAACTATAGATAACAGATTTTACAACTAAGTTTGCGGTGCAAGGCTTCGCTTAATTGTCTAACCTAATTATCATACAATTGAGCTCGGAATAATAATACTAAACTTATCATGCAATTAAGAACAAAACCTCAAAACATGTCATTCATAGATCTGAATCTAAACCGAATTCAGTAAGTTAGCTACTCATACTGAACGTATACATCTCAAGAATAAACATTAAACAACTAAAGTAACAAATCTGAATGATGCGTCGCTTGCTCGCGTCGGCAGCTGATCAGTGTTAGAAATGTCTATTTTAAGCCCCTACTTTCATGCTTATTTCCTATGATTAGAACGTTAAATATATTACTTTTGATACTTTGATTGATGTTTCAGGTCAAAAACACGATTTCAGCCTTACGAAGGAGCATAAATGGAAATATGAGGAAAAGCACGTGAATTCGACCTAAGTCAGACTTAATTGGGAGCATTTCTGCAATTCTTAAACCGAGTGTACTGAAGTACTTGACTCGAGCTGAAACAAGCAAAGACTCATGTTACTCGACCGAGTAAACACACTGCTCGAGCAAGTCATCACGTGATAAAGACTCTTCGTATGGATTCTCTTCATCCACTCGACCATTTAATACCATTTAAGATGAGTGGATAAGCTAGACCTTTCATTCCACTCGAGTGATTTAATACAAATGGATAAGCAAGACTCTCCATCTACTCGACCATTTATGACGAGAGGATAAGGAAGACCTTTCATTCTACTCGACCCCTTGGATTGCTCTTCACTATAAAAGGATCACAAGTGACACCGAGCAAGGGTTGTTGTTGGAGAGATTGGAGAAGACGGCTACTGGAGAAGAAGACAAGCATCGATCCACTTCGTTCTACGACGGTTCTTTGTTTTAATTCATTTCCATTCGAATATATCTTGTATTACCATCTATGAGTAGTGAGTAGTCGTATTATTCCGGGATCCTACGGATCCCGTGTGCATCTAACTCGGTTTTCATGTGATGAATGAATTTCTACTTTTGTTATGCAATTATGTTCAGTTCTACATGCTCTTATTCATATGTTCATGTTAATTAGTTAGCATTAGATGGATGCCTACTTTCATGAATTGCCTAGATTAGGAACCAACACTATTAATGGCTTGAGGTGATTAATCAGATTGATGTAGGATTGACACTAACTACGGTAGCTATGAATGGTAGTACGTAGGTGGATGTTATTTGCACATCGGTAATCGTGAGCATTGACATACACGTAGTGGAGGAGTTAATTTATTTGAAAGACTTGTGCTAAATGTGTTCTTGATTATTATTATTGCCTGCAATGGTGGGGTGTTAATAATTAAGAATAATCGAGTTTTGCCTCAACGGAGTGATTCGTAGTGTATGATGTGCTGCTTGAGTGATGACCCGAGGATGTCGGCTCACTCATAAGCGCACATGGTCTATTCTCATATATCGTATAACATATTTAGATTATGAAATTCATTACATGAATTGAGTGATACACACGAGTGAAGTATGATTCTGGAATATTTTCTCATATTAGAAACCAATCTATTTTAGTACTTGCATAACTTAGGAAACAAAACAATCATATATCTGTTTGAATAGATAGAATACATCGCTAATTATCTAGTATATGCACTGTATTTGCTCTCTTGGGACGATACTCGGACTTCCGAGTTTATAAATTTTGTTTGACTACTACTTGACCCCTAGAACAAATTAGACAAATATAAAGGGTTAAAAATACATTTTGTCAGCAGCGCACTCTGCTCTCTATCTGCACAGCCTCTCTCTAAAATTGCTCTAAGTACGCATACCTATGATTTCCATGAAGCTTTGTATTTATAGTCTTGCCTCCTAGGGTTTCTACGAATATTTAGGCAAGAAAATCTGTAGGATATCATCTTTATCTCTAAAAATCAGCTTTGGGAATATTTTGATCTCCAAAAACCAAATTAGAAATATTCTTTGCACGTGATGACGTCATCGCTCCGGATATTTCGCTGATTGCTGACGTCATCGTTTCGCTCCGCTGTGCGCGACCCTCGCGCGCCACTGCTTGCGCGCTTGTTGTCTTTGGCTCTTTGTCACTTTGTTGTCTTTTGTTCTGAGATTCAGCCTTCTTGTTGCACTTTTGTTCTAACTCTTCTTTTAAACCTGAGATACAAAACTACACCAAAAGCGTAATCTTATACTAAAATATGTTAGAATCTAAGCAGTGTTAAGGACCTAAAACAACATACAACAGTGCTCTATCAAATCCCCCACACTTACTCTTGTTCGTCCCTGAACAATCCGGCCTCCTTACCTCTTGTGTAATGCACGCGTGAATGTTGGACTTACTGCGCCACATGTCTGCGCCACCCACACAACCTGCGCAACTGTGACTATACAACACAAAACTGATTTAAGTAACTAATTCAAACTTTGCTTTACCTCTCTCGTGGAATGCATATCAATTCGGATGATTGGGAGATAGTCCTGTTTAATTACCGGTCGCCGAATTCTTCTTGATTTGCGATTGCATGGTTATTCGTTTTTACTTTTTCTGGTACGTGATTGATTCGCGTCTTAGGGTTTCTGAGCTTTACGTCTTTGACGCTTAACTTTTCGTTCTCGGATAGTTTGATACACACTTGTTGCATGATTTCTTCGTTTCATTGCTTCGGCCTTTTGAGCTTTCACTTTGAATTGAATACTTCTTTTTCTGGTCCAGATCTTAATTCTTCCCTAGAACGGTTTCCAATCATGGCCTTCGGATAGCAGCTATGGAACCACGCCCCGCTCTCGCATCTGACCAGTCGCGCGCAAGTCAGGTCACGCGTTTGCAACCGCGCGCCCATTCCTGAGCAACTAACTTCAGCGAAGACGGTCTGTTTTTCCGTCTCGTCACGCCATTAGGGTTTTTGCCTTTGGCATCTGCGTGACTGAGCTTGCTCTTTATCTTTTGACCGCGAAGTACCAACCTCCACGATTACTCATAACCATACAACCGATCCCCAAGAATTGTTCGGTCGACTGCTTCTTTAGGACGTTTCTATCAGCTCCACATTCCTATTTATTCCATTCAAGAGATACACTAAATTTGAAAAAATTAACAAAAAATCAGAATAGGTCATATATGCACAAATTAACGCAGGTGCGCGAGCACGCATACAGGTCGCGCACGCCAGTGTTTCTCGCGCACAGTTACCTCTTAAGATGTCACATTCAGTATATCTAAAACTAAAAAAAAACGAAAAATTTAACTAAACTACTCCTATGATAGATGTACTACTACCCCCCACACTTAAACAAAAACGTGTCCTCATGTTATGCACAAGTAGTAAAGAAGGCAGCAGCATGCATGCACATACAACAGTTTGCACCGATTACAATCCAGAATATAGCCACATCACCAAGATAATTCAAATCACCGAGTGCATTAAAACACCGTTCAAAACATGATGACAATTCAAAATACATGTGTTTTAAAATAAACAGTTCAAACAACCACCGAAATAGTTCATTACACCGATCATAAAATATTCAAAAAGAAGAAAACGAGAATGATCGGGTGAGTTCGTCGATTGGGTCTTCATATTGCAACGCATACTCATCTGGGATCGGATCACCTGCACGCCATCCTCTTGGCGGGGTCAAGTTCAGGTTGGCACCCTGTGGCGCCATATACTCTCATAACCCGCTGGGTCGTTTGAACACCTAGCGTCATCCACTGGAAAATGTTGCTCTGGCGCGCCTTTCCTTGGGCGCTAGATCTGCTCGCGGCACGCTCAGACCTTGCCTCTCCTCTGCGCGCCACTGGCTCCTGCGCCACTACCTCTGGCACAGCCCTGACATTCTCCAAACCAGGCCTATAGCTCCAGTACGCGGTACCATCCGCGCGAACCTTAATCCCCTTGTAGAGACGCATCTTCTGGCGCATTAGAAATTCAGCCCGGATGATGGTGTGCTCTTCCGTCCATGGCTCCATGTGCAGCGCACGCAGGAAGTGCGTGATAAGTCCTCCGCACAGTAGCGGGCCCTTCATGCTCACAGCTTCCCAATAGCTGGTGAGCAGGCGTGTGTAGCGCACCTTCTTTCCGTAATATAAGCCCTTCAACACTTCCATATCCATAAGTCCGGGCCTCTGAGATCCGTTGTACCGTCCCAGAAAAGAATGGGAGACTAGCCTTTGAAGATAGAACATCTTTGGGTCCAATAGCTCCGTCCCCAAACTCCTTCCACCTGCGTATGGCCTGCTGCCATCAGTCCAGTCGCCCCATGCCTCTTGATCGGTGTGCTCATCCACTTCTTCCCGGGCATCCTATCAAAACCCATGACCGCGCCAAACTGGGATGGCGTGGCCTCATAGTACACGCCCCTGTGGCGGTACCGGATTCTGTCCGCGAGTCCCTCGTACGACGCAAGGATTTCCAATATATCTTCCACATCAGTATCCGAGTGGAGCTCCATGAAAGATGCCCATCCAGTTGCGGCGAACGCCGCATGCACTTCCTCATATAGTTCCATCTCTCGGAGGAACTCTTCATCCACAAAAACTGTAGGTAGCATCTCACACCTACTGTACATCTTGTACTTGATCTCAAAGTCCAATTTCTCGGAGTGATCCACACAAATTGACATTGTACGCAGCAAAAACACAACCAAATATCACAACTGGCGCGCGTGTCCTGTCACGCGCGAGCACTATGCAGATCTGGATCTAAATCTTCTACTGAACAATTGATACACCAAAATTTGTCCAAATGAACTGAAATTTGAACAGTAGAATACCTGCACTGATATCTACGTTCTGGCCGAAAATTACGAAGTTCTGGGTTGATTGACGGCGGCGCACGGCGGCGGTCGGTGGCTGTTGGTGGCGGCGGTGGAGGCTTCGGGGATTTTGTGTTAGAGAGATAAGTAGAAAATGAAATGTAACACAAAATGAACCCCACATCATAAATTTATAGTACAAAAAGCCCACATGCATGCATGCCCAAAACTACATGGGCCAAAACTAAACTAAACCTAAAACTAAAACTAAAACTAAGCAAAACTAAACACACACACGAAAACACAAAAAAATGAAAACTAAGTTAAGTTTGTTGGGGTACCTCCCAATGAGTGCTTTGTTTAACATCGTTAGCTCGACGCACGTTGCGCATCCTATGGCGCCCGGATCTCCTCCCCCACACTTGAACTTTTGCCTACTTCCGTATTATCATCTTTTCTGCATGGCAAAAATTCAAGTGAGTTAGTATCAGCGGATAAAACATAACTAATATGATCGGAGGGAAGAGAAATACAAAACGCGAAGTCTCGCGTGTTAGTCCCCTCGAATGCGCCAGACTGTGCGCAAGTTAACTCTCGCGCGTCCTTGAGTCGCGCAGCTCTGTTCTGTAACACCATCCTGCGCACCTTCTCCGCATTCCTGTGCTGGTCCTAAGTATCATACTGCTCCCGACCTCGCTCTCTGCTCCTCTTGTCAGGTGGTTTATTCTTTGTGTTGTTCTGGCGCGCCATAGGTATCATCTTCTGGTTCGCGCGCATGGTCTCAGAGTGCGTCGGTCTAGATGTAGCAGTTTTGTCTCTGAACTTGACTTGGTTTTCTACTATCGGTTCTTCAGATATCTGATTCGGTTTATGACATCATCTGAGTTTGCGTTTCTTATCTTGTAATGTCACAATACCATTACCGACGTCAATGCACGCTTTTGCGGTCCTCATGAAGGGTCGGCCGAGCAAAACTGTTTTCCTTGACTCAGTGTTCGGCTTGTTCATATCTACTACGTAGAAATCTGCTAAAAATTTAAGTCCACCGACCTGTGTCAAGACGTCCTCTACTTTACCTTTTGCGTCGGTCCGTGAGTTGTCCGCAAGTAGTAAACCAATATCAGTCGGCTCAAGAGGCCCCATAGATGACGCAGAGTATAGCGAGTAGGGTAGCAAGTTCACCGAAGCCCCTAAATCTTAATTTTTATTGAATGTTTATGACAAAATAATAAAAACAAGTTTGTATAGAAACTCTAAAACTAATTAAAAAACTAATAAATTGAAAACTCAAAAGGCCTAAAATTTTGACGGCATCAAAAGTGTTGATAATTTTTAGTTATTTTTGTTGATAATTCCTTTCATATTTTAGATTATCTGACTTATCCGTATCATCATATACAATTATTTTCATTGAGTTATAAGAATGAAATTAATAGTTTTTGTACCGGAACATCAAATATTCACTCTATTGGATCCCTTTCCAAATGCAAATGAATGTTACAGGCTGAACTGTATTGTACGGGGAGTTTAAACATTATTGATTGCGAGGCGGGTCACTATTTGGTTAGGTCTAATCAATAAATAAAAACATAAATTCTCATTAACACAAAAAACCAGACAACAACCATCTTATCATAATCCAATCCAAACCCAACTCAACCGTTGTACAGCTACTTCACCTGATCATCCATAACTTCAACCAAACCAAACCAAAAAAAACAGATCATCCCAATACCATATTTTCATTTCTCTGATCGATCTTTTTGTGATCAAATTGTTCCGATGCGTAGGATCTATAAAGGACTGGTGTGGCGTCCCCTGCTCCGGCCGTAAATGTCTCCGCACCGAATCCCAAAAAGACATTGATGAAATTCTTCAATCAAAACTTGCAACGATCATCGAAGAAGATATGGAAGGTTTGTTGCTGACGCCGTACAATGAATTAGTGATGAATCTCGGAGACAATGAGGAATCTGATACCAACAGTAGCAGCAAGCTGAGGATCAGCAAAATCAAAATGGGCAAATGTTTTAAATCTGAACTCAATCTTAGAGGGCTGTATGAGCTTCTTATCACTGGGTTTTCGACCAAATTAGGCAGCAGCAGCAGCAGCTTTACTGTTATCAGAAACTGAGTGATCTGCTTATTTATTTAAATTTTGTTTGTTGGGTTTGCCGATTCAATGTTTTTATTTTATTTTCCCAGAAAAATATCTCATCTTTATTGAAATTCAAACCCCAGTTTTCAATTTTTGTATAAATTGTGAGTGTCAACTGGGGATTGTTAAACAGGCAGCAACATCAATAGTTTCACAGAGAAGCTTGCTTCTATCAATGTTGTGTTATGTGTAGGTGTTTTCGGTTGGCTTGTCATAGTTATCATTGAATGCGATGCACGTACTTTGTTTATCATAGTATCATTTTTTGTGAGCTGTTCGTTTTCCGGATCGGGTTTTTTCGAATCACTTTGGCCCGTGCAACACTTTATGTTGAGAGTAAGCGAATTCTGCTCCCGCTTCTTATGTTCTAAAGTCTTCATTGGATGTTTTAGTATCATATTCGAGCAATAGCAAGACTAATATGACGACAAAAAAATGAAGTAAAAGTGGGATATACGCCTAAAGAGAGACACTCTTGATAATGTGCTCTGTTTTTGCTCCACTTTTTGTCGCACTTTTTTACTTTCAATTCAAAGTTTCAAACCTTCCCTCCTTGTTTCAAAAAATGTTAAAGGAAATTTTGTCAATCAACAACTTCAAAATTCACAGTTGAATTAAATAACACTCTTTTCTCCCTAAAAAATAAAATTAAATATAGTGACTCAAGATCTCTTGAATCTGTCCTATAACTAATATTCTAGCTCTAGTCTATAGTAAACCTCAAGATCTATAGAATGCAAGAACTAAATTATCAAAGCAATACAAAGAACTTAAAGAACAATAGTAAAGGATTGCACACACCGTTTTTACCGGGGTTATATGCTCTATATAGAGCTTTACTCCTCGTTGAGCTCTAAGGCTCAGTAATCCACTATACCGCCGGTGAGTTGCCGGAAACGTTCGATTCACAGAGTACAGATACCCACACTTCTCTCATAAACCTAACTAAAATCAAACAACTGAACCTAGCAACAGACACACTTAATGCGTGACTAGATCTGGGAGGCGCATGTATTGGTTCACTGACGGCACGTTGTTGTGTGCTGCAAATTTATCCCGAATCTCCTCCTTAGTATAGTAAGGGTAAGTTGGGGTCGAATCCACAGGGAACGGTGAGAAGTAAACTTTTATCTACAAACTAAAATTGGGGTTTGTGAGTAAGTAACTGAACAAGTAAGAAAAAGGTGCGCAAGTACTACTGGCGCGCTCAGAATGCAAATACGAGAGTTAATCAGAAACAAGAGATGAGCTCAGCTTAGACTTATCACTATGAACTTTATGTTTATCACAGGTTTCTAAAGATCTATGATAGATTGTTCACGTAAGCTAAGGTCCGGTGAAGGCTTAATAACCTACACATACATTTCGGTCAAAGTCTGTATGATACTATTACTCGGTCTAGTCTAATTAACCACGAATCCGGTCAAAGTAGTAATTAACTATTCTAGCGTTACGCCTATCATTCACTGTCACGTACCTTTGATAGTCTAACTTTAGGCAATAGATTCTATAATTAAGTCTGCGGGTCAAGGCTTTGCTTAACTATCTAACCTAATTATCATGCAACTGTGCTCACAGTAATAGTACTAAACATGTCATGCATTAAGAATAAACCTCAAAACATATTATCCATAGCTCAAAGTCTAAACTGAATTCAGAAAGTTAGCTAGACATGCTGAACATATTCATCTCAAAGTTTGTATGAAAAACAAGAAGCATTGAAACTAATAACCTGATTGCGCGTGATCGGTCGCGCGTCTCAGACTTGCGCCGGCAGCTATGCGTTCCTCTCTTCAAATTCGCTCCCTTGTGATTTTCTTCATGCATGGTATTTATAGTCTTGCCTGCTAGGGTTTCTGCGACAAAATAGGCAAGAAAAATATGGAAATCATCTTTATCTCTAAAAACAATCTTTAGAAATATTCTTTGCGCGTGATGACGTCATCGCTCCGGATTTGTCGCTGATTGCTGACATCATCATTTTGCTCTGCTCTGCGCGACTCATTACTCGCGCGCTCCTTGGTTGTCCGGCTTTTATCAACTTGTGTTCTTTGCTTCGAGATTCAGCCTTCCTGTTGCACTTTTGTGGTAACTCTTCTAATAAACCTGAGATATAAAAATACACCAAAAGCGTAATCTTATACTAAAAATGTTAGAAATCTAAGTTGTGTAAAGGACCTAAAACAGGACACAAAAGTGCCTTATCAAATCCCCCACACTTACTCTTGTTCGTCCCTGAACAATCCGGCTTCCTTACCTCTTGTGTAATGTGTGCGTGAACAATGGACTTACTGCGTAACATATTCTGCGCAACTCACATGACCTGCGCAACTGTGACTATACAACTCGAGACTGATCATGGCAATTAATTCAAATATTGCTTTACCTCTCACGTGGAATGCTTTCCTAGACTCCTCAGGCCCATCATCAACTCATTACTTGAACCAATTTCAGCTCTTTGAAGCATTGTTGCTTCATTATCAACAAACCTCCACCTGAAGCAGCAACTCTAACTTTCTCAGAATAACAACAGTTTCTAACAACAACTGAGGCCATTCCCTTCCTCCAGCCTCAATCCATCCTCATTACTGAGTGCTCCATTGAAGAACCTTCGTATAGTGGATTCCGATTTCTTCTTCATTACTCAGTACCTGCAATTACTCAATATGAAGAAGTTTCAAGCAATGCGTGAACATTAAGTTAGTAACAACCTTTGTTCCCATATCTACTGGATTACCAACAGTAGGAACTTTAACAAAAACATTTCACCTGAAAGCAATAACTCACGAATATAATGAAACTTAACATCAACATGTTTAGTCCTTTCAAGATAAACAATGTTTTTACCTAATTGAATAGTTGACTGACTATCAGAATTAAAGGTAACAGTTTTATCTAACAACCAAGCTTCACTCAGCAAACCCTTCAACCAAACAACTTCTTTACACGCATCACAAATTGCAACATATTCAAATTTAGTAGTAGAAAGTGCAACAAGAGGTTGTAACTGAGATTTCCAAGATATGCAATTATCACTCAGAGTAAACACATAACAAGTATTTCACTTCCTACTATCCCTATCACTTGCAAAATCAGCATCAACGTAGCCTTTTAATTCAAAGCCATTTACCCCTTTACCATACATCAATCCCATGTCAATAGTACTAGCAATATATGAAATAACCCATTAAAAGCAATCCAGTGTTCATTGCCAGAGTGAGACATGTATCTACTTAATTGTGAGATAGCATATGATAAATCAGGATAAATTCTTATCATAGCATACATAACAGAACCTAAAACATTAGCATACGGTACACATTTCAGACTTAGTCTTAGGACACTAAGCCTTACTTTACACATAATGTGGAGCAGTAGGCAGAGACACAGATTTGCGATTCAAATCACCGAATCTAGAAACTATTCTTTAAAAATAACGCTTTCGAATGAAGTTTCAGCTTATTCTTACTCCTATCTCTGTCAGTAATCATGCCAAGTATTTTTCTAGGATGTCCTAAATCTTTTAACTCAAAAATCTTAGTCATGCTACTAATCAGAAATCTTATGCTACTACTCATAATCAGAATGTCATCCACATACAATAGCATATATATAGGGCAATTGGCGAGCACGTCGTTGAGTGCTGCAAATTTGTCTCGGCTCTCCTACTAGTGTAGTCTTGGTAAGCTGGGGTCGAATCCACAGGGAACGGTGAGAAGTCGCCTTTCAACTACAAACTAAAGATTGGGTTGTGAGTGAAAACAATGAAAAGAAAAGAAAACTGTTGCGCAAGTACAACTGACGCACACACAGACAACAAGTATAAAAGGTGTTTATAACGATGCAAGTATAGAGCACTCTATCAGGCGATTAAGCGAAGCCTTGCACCGCAGACTTAGTTGTAGAATCTATTATCTATAGTTAAACTATCAGAAGTACGTGACTGTGAATGATAGGAGTAACACTAGAATAAAGCAATAGCTACCTTGACCGGATTCGTTGTTGACTAGACTAGGTTGAGTAATAATATCATACGGACTTTGACCGGAATGTATGTGTAGGTTATTAAGCTGTGACAGGACCTTAACCTACGTGAACATTATATCATGTATCTTTAGTGACCGAGGATAAACATAGAAATTCATAGTGAAGAATCTGAACCGAGCTCATCTCTTGCATCGTTATAAACACCTTTTATACTTGCTGTCTGTGTGTGCGCCAGTTGTACTTGCGCAACAGTTTTCTTTCTTTTTCTTGTTTTCACTCACAACCCCAATCTTTAGTTTGTAGTTAAAAGACGACTTCTCACCGTTCCCTGTGGATTCGACCCCAGCTTACCAAGACTATACTAGTAGGAGAGCCGGGACAAATTTGCAGCACTCAACGACGTGCTCGTCAAATTTTGGCGCCGTTGCCGGGGAGCGGCTAGAGAAGTTTTCTTTTCTTTTTCTTTGTTATTTACTTTTTGTTTTCTTATATAAAAATCCAAAAAAATTAGTTACGTTTAATTTAGCTGTTGTTTTTGTTTTGTATGGAAGATTTTGGTGAGAACAGTGTAATCGGCAGAAGAAGAGAGACTCCAGACGCGCCAGTGCGCAACGCCGAGAACATCTTTGCTCGCCTACACCCAGCTGAACTCGAGGAAATTAGAAGAGAAGTACGCAGAGATTTAGAGTTTAGAATGGACGCTGAGTTACCAAGGAATGACAACCTGCCTCTGAACAATATGGATGTACGCGCGCCACCACCTGTCGCGCGCGTACCTGCTCAACCTGTGGCGCGACGCACCATCAAAGAGATGTCGGCTCCTCAAGCCGTTAACCAACCCTGGTGCATCGTGCTACCTCCTGATGGACACTTCGAGCTGCGGACTCAGCTTGTACACTACATACCAAAGTTCCACGGTATGGCTAGTGAGAACCCAGTGAAGCACGTACGAGAGTTCGCGGCCATTTGTGAGAATATGAGGAATGGGAACGAGGACCCAGAATTGCTGAAACTTAGAGCCTTCCCATTCTCACTTTGTGATTCAGCGAGACAGTGGTTGATGGGGCTAGCTCCGGGATCAATAAGGACATGGCCCGAGTTACAAGAACGGTTCTTAGACAAATTCTATCCCGCGGCCAAGGTATCATTACTTCGTAGAGAGTTAGCCACGCCAAAGCAGTTGCACGGAGAGTCACTATCTGAGTATTACGAGCGGTTCAGGGAACTAGTGGCGAACTGCTACAACCACGGACTCCCGCAACATGTGCTGATAGAGAACTTCCTCAACGGACTAACTGAGATGGAACTCAGGTTGTTGAATGCGTGCGCAGGAGGCAACGTGAGGAATATGTACCCAGAGGATGTTTGGAAGCTGATAGAAGACACTGCGGACCAAGTCAGATATCAAGTGTCCCTAGAGAACAATCGCACCAGATCATTACATCAAGTAGACGTAACCGGAGAGATCAAGGAACTGAAGGATATGATGCAGAAGTTGATGATGAAGCAGAGCGCCGACATTAGAACTTGTGAGTTTTGTCACGCCACAGATCACCAGACTGACGCGTGCCCCACCCTGTTTGAAGAACACGCAGATGTTAATGCCATAGGAGGGTGGAATAATGGACAAGCTAGGCAAGGACAGCCTAGATTCGGGTTGGCTGAGAACGGGTTCAGTTGGAAGAATGAACAGAATTTTCAGAGAGCGCGCTGACTGGCGCGCGCAACCTAATGCACCCACTGGCGCGCGACCTTACGCGCCAGCCACTTCCTACAACCCGCCCCACAAACGCGCTGATGGACCAGCACAATACAACCAGCAGCCGAAGAAATCACTAGAAGAAATAGTAGGTCAGTTAGCCGAGACTGTGCGAAAAAATGAAGAGCAGAACGATAAGCGATTCAAGTTGATAGAAAACCAGCTCACTCAGATCGCCACTGCAGTAAACGAGTTAAAGGCTAGTGATGGCAATCTGCCCTCTCAGGTTATTCAGAACCCGAAAGGAAGTATCAACATGGTTCAGATGGACGCGCCACACCCAGACAGTACTAGCGCGCCGGTTGATACATGCGCTACTGATAGCCCAGAAGAGCTGAACACAGAATTAGTCGTCGCACCAGTCTTCACACGCACCGACTCTGACGCACCAGAACAGAAGGATGATATCATGCTGAATGATTTCCAAGCAAGCTTGAAGTTATGTTTGGCTCCAGATCTACCAGAAAAGCTTGCTGATCCGGGAACGTTCACCATTCCATGCACCATTGGAGATACGTTTGCTAGTGAATGCATGCTCGATTTAGGGGCCTCGTAAATTTGCTACCTTATTCGTTATATTCCGCGTCATCTATGGGACCCTAGAACCGACAGATATTGGTCTATTACTTGCGGACAACTCACGGACCGAAGCCAAAGGTAAGATTGAGGATGTTTTGACACATGTCGGTGGACTTAAGTTTTTAGCAGATTTCTACGTGGTAGATATGAACAAGCCGAACACTGAGTCAAGAGAAACAGTTTTGCTCGGCCGACCATTCATGAGAACCGCAAAAGCATGCATCGACGTCGGCAGTGGTATTGTGACATTACAAGATAAGAAGAGCAAACTCAGATTAGATGTCATAAACCGAATCAGATTATCTAAAGAACCGATAGAAGAAAACCAAATCAAGATCAGAGATAAAATTGCTACATCTAGACCGACGCACTCTGAGATGTTGCGCGCCAATCCGAAGACGATACCCCTGGCGCACCAGAACAACATTAAAAGCAAACCACCAGATAAGAAGATCAGAGAGCGAGGTAGGGAGTAGTGTGATACTTGGGACCAGCACAGGAATGCAGAGAAGGTGCGCAGAATGGTGCTATAGAGCAGAGCTGCGCGACTCAAGGACGCGCGAGAGTTAACCTGCGCACAGACTAGCGCATCCGAAAGGACTAACACGCGAGACTTCGAGCTTTCTATTTCTCTTCCCTCAGATCATATTAATTACATTTTATCTACTGATACTAACGCGCTTGAATTTGTGCCATGCAGAAAAGATGATAATATGAAAGAAGGCAAAAGTTCAAGTGTGGGGGAGGAGATCCGTGCGCTATGAGTGCACAATTGCGTCGAGCTAACGACGTTAAACAAAGCACTCGTCGGAAGGTACTCCGACAAACTTAACTTAGCTTTATTTTCATGTGTGTGCTTAGTTTGTTTAGTTTAGTTTTAGTTTTAGTTTTAGGTTTAGTTTTAATTTTGGGCTCATGTAGTTTTGGGCCATGCATGCATATGGACTTTTTGTGCTATAATATATGTGGGGTTCATTTTGTGTTACATTTCATTTACAACTTATCTCTCTAACACAAAAACCCAAAGCCGCCGCCGCGCCACCGCCGCCACCCAACCCAGAAATTCGTGATTTTTTGCCAGAACGTAGATCTCAGTGCAGGTATTCTATTGTTCAAAATTCAGTGCATTTGGATCAGTTTTGGTATCCCAATTGTCTAGTGGAAGTTTATATCTAGATCTGCACAGTGCGCGCGCGTGACAGGACACGCGCGACAATTAAGGATTGTTCCGTGTTTTTTCTTGCTGTCTACTATGTCGATCTGCAGAGACCAGTCTGAGAAATTGGATTTTGAACTCAAGTATAGGATGTACAGTAGGTGCGAAGTACTACCTACAGTTTTTGTTGATGAGGAGTTCCTCCGTGAGATGGGGCTCTATGAAGAAGTACATGCGGCCTTCACCGCCACTGGATGGGGAGCGTTTACAGAGCTGTCCTTAGATACGGACGTGGAGGATACACTGGAGTTCCTCACGTCATATGAAGGACTTGTTGATCGGATTCGGTACCGCCACAGGGGCGTGTACTACGAGGCCGCGCCATCTCAGTTTGGCACAGTCAAGGGACTCGCGCGAATGTCTGGCGCGCAAGTGGATGAACACACGGACCAGGAAGCCTGGGATGACTGGACTGACGGTAGCAAGTCGTATGCTGGAGGAAGGAGCCTCGGCACTGAATTGTTGGATCCGAAGATGTTCTATCTTCAGAGGCTGATCTCGCATTCGATACTGGGCCGGTACAATGGATCTCAGAGGCCCGGGCTAATGGATATGGAAATCTTGAAGGGCCTTTACTATGGGAAGAAGGTGCGCTACACGCGCCTGCTCACCAGCTATTGGGAAGCCGTGAGCATGAAGGGTCCGCTGCTCTGCGGAGGTTTGATCACGCACTTCCTACGTGCGCTGCATATGGAGCCCTGGGTTGAAGAGCACAGTATTGTACGGGCAGAGTTCCTGACACGCCAGAAGATGCGTCTTTATAAGGGAATTAAGATTCGCGCGGATGGTACCGCGTTTTGGAGTTACAGGCCCCGATTGGAGAATGTCAGGGCTGCGCCAGAGGTAGTGGCGCCAGTGCCTGTGGCGCCCACAAGGAGCAGGCGCATGTCTGAGCATGCGCAAGCAGAATCTAGCGCACAAGGGAGTGGCGCGCCAGAGCCACAGTTTCAGGTTGATGAACGCTGGGTGTTCAACGCCCAGCGGGTTATGGAATATATGGCGCCACAGGGTGCCAATCTGAACCTGACGCCGCCCAGAGGATGGCGTGCTGGAGATCCGATTCCGAAAGGGTACGAGCTGCAGAGCGAAGATCCAATTGAAGAGCTCACCCGATCATTCTCCTTGTCTTCTTTTTCTGCTTCTTTTTAAACATGTTGTAATCGGTGTCTGAGCTTAGCGGTGGTTGACTTGTTGAACTATTTGCTTTAAAACACATGTATTTTGACTTGGTATTATGTTTTGAACGGTGCTTTAATCGGTGTTTTAAATGACTCGGTGGGTGGCTATATTCTGAACTGTATTTGTAAGCGGTGCAATTTGCTTTACGTGCATGCATTACTATTACCTTCTTTACTACTTGTTCATGACGTGAGGACACGTTTTTGTTTAAGTGTGGGGGGGTAGTAGTACATCTATCTTAGGAGTATAGATTAAAATTTTTGTTTTTTTAGGATAATTTTTTCGTTTTTAATTTAGTTTAGACAAACTGAATGTGAACATCTCGAGAGGTAATTGTGCGCGAGAAACACTGGCGTGCGCGACCTGTGTGCGTTACTCGCGCACCTGTGGTAAATTGTGCTTATATGACATATTCTGAATTTTTGTTAATTTTTTCGAATTTTGTGTGTCTCTTGAGTGGAATAAAGAGGGATGTGGAGTTGATAGAAACGTCCTAGAGAAGCAGTCGATCGAACAGTTCTTGAGGATCGGTTGTATGGTTATGAGTATTCGTGGAGGTTGGTACTTCGCGGTCAAAGGAATAAGAGCAAGCTCAGTCACGCAGATGCCAAAGGCAAAACCCTAATGGCGTGACGAGACGGGAAAACAGACCGTCTTCGCTGAAGTTAGTTGCTCAGGAAGGGGCGCGCGGTTGCAAACGCGCGGCCTGACTTGCGCGCGACTGGTCAGAAGCGAGAGCGGGGCGTGATTCCATAGCTGCTATCCGAAGGCCATGATTGGAAACCGTTCTAGGGAAAAAGTAAGACCCGGACCAGAGAAAAGAAAGTATTCAATTCAAAGTTAAAGCTCAAAAGGCCGAAACAATGAAAAGAAGAAATTGTGCAACAAAAGTTATCAATCTGTCCGAGAACAAACAGTGAAGCGTCAAAGACGTAAGCTCAGAAACCCTAACGCGCGAATCAATCACGCACCAGAGGAAGCGAATACGAGTAACCATACAATTGAGAATCAAGAAGAATTCGGGACCGGTGCTTAAACAGGACTATCTCCCAATCATCCGAATTGATATGCATTCCACAAGAGAGGTAACACAAGGTTTGAATTAATAACTTAAATCAGTTTTGTGTTGTATAATCACAGTTGCGCAGGTTACGTGAGTGGCGCGGACGTGTGGCGCAGTAAGTCCAACATTCGCGCATGCATTACACGAGAGGTAAGGAAGCCAACTTGTTCAGGGACGAACAAGAGTAAGTGTGGGGGATTTGATAGAGTGCTTTTGTACGCTACTTTAAGTCCGTTACACTGCGTGTATTCTAACATATTTTAGTATAAGATTACGCTTTTGGTGTAGTTTTGTATTACAGGCTGATTAGAAGAGTTAGAACAAAAACGCAACAAGAAGGCTGAAATTCGGAGCAAAAGGCAACAAGGTGACAACAAAGGACAAAAGACCACTAGCGCGCGAGCACTATGGCGCGCAAGCATGGGTCGTGCAGAGGACAGCAAAACGGTGACGTCAGCAGACAACGAAATATCCGGAGCGATGACGTCATCACGCGCAAAGAATATTTCTAAGTTCGGTTTTTGGAGATCAAATATTTCCTAAGCTGATTTTTAGAGATAAAGATGATTTCCTACAGATATTCTTGCCTAAATATTCGTGGAAACCCTAGGAGGCAAGACTATAAATACAAAGCTTCATGGAAATCACAAGTGAGCTTGCTTCAGGTCGCGCGTTTGCAACCGCGCGCCACTTCCTGAGCAACCAACTTCAGCGAAGACGGTCTGTTTTCCCGTCTCGTCACGCCATTAGGGTTTCGCCTTCGGCATCTGCGTGACTGAGCTTGCTCTCTAACCTTTGACTGCGAAGTATCAACCTCCACGAATACTCATAACCATACAACTGCTCCTCAAGAATCGTTCGATCGACTGCTTCTCTAGGACGTTTCTATCAACTCCACATCCCTCTTTATTCCACTGAAGAGACACAC
Organism: Sedum album; assembly: GCA_006409495.1. Lineage (NCBI taxonomy): Eukaryota > Viridiplantae > Streptophyta > Magnoliopsida > Saxifragales > Crassulaceae > Sedum > Sedum album. Next base: position 92,549 of record QZGG01000747.1, read on the forward strand.
AAAATTCAAAAAAATTAACAAAATTCAGAATATGTCATATATGCACAAATTACCACAGGTGCGCGAGTAACGCACACAGGTTGCGCACGCCAATGTTTCTTTCGTGCAATTACCTCTTGAGATGTTCACATTCAGTTTATCTTAAGCTAAAAAAACGAAAAATTTAACCTAAACTACTCCTAAGCTAGCTTTACTACTACCCCCCACACTTAAACAAAAACGTGCCCTCACGATATGCATAAGTAGTGTAGAAGGCAATACCTCCCGGAAGCGCCTTTGTTTAACGTCGTTGGCTCGACAGTACCTCGTTCGCTCAATGCCCTAGTACTTCTCCACTGTTTGTCCGTGTTGACGTGCGGTTCCTGTTGCGCGACTTCTTGTGTGCGCGGGCAGCTATACGCGCGCCTACTGTATCAGGGTTGGGTGTCTCATGCTCACCTGGTGCCGTTAAATCGAACTCTTGTATTGGTGGAATCGGACCAAAAATATACTGCTTGATTCGCTGGCCGTTCACCTTGAAGCGGTGGTGATCATTCTCATCTTCGAGTTTGACAACTCCGTGTGCAAAAATTTTAGTGATAGTGAACGGTCCGGTCCACATGCTGCGCAATTTACCTAGCATTATCTTCAAACGTGATGAGAACAACAAAACTTTATCTCCAATATTGAAAGTACGACGCAGAATAAACTTATCGTGATATAGTTTCGTGCGCAATTTGTAGTCGCGCGTGCTGTCATATGCGTCTGCGCGCAGCTCATCCAGTTCGTTTAAATCTAGCATTCTTTCTCGCCCGGCACTATCCAAGTCCAAATTGCAAGTTCGTAACGCCCAGTAAGCTTGATGCTCTAATTCCACCGGAAGATCACATGCTTTTCCGTAGACCAGTCGGAAGGGGGAAGTGCCAATTGGCATTTTGAAGGCTGTTCTATATGCCCATAATGTGTCGTCCAAACGTAGGCTCCAATCTTTGCGTGTTGGTTTGACCATCTTTTCTAGTATACGCTTGATTTCTCTATTGGAGATCTCGGCCTGGCCGTTTGTTTGTGGGTGGTAAGCCGTAGACGTTCTATGTTGGACCCCGTAATGTTTGAGTACTTGAGCCACCATCCTGTTACAAAAATGAGTTCCTTGGTCACTAATAAGTGCCTTGGGTACACCATAACGACAGAAAACGTTAGTGCGCAAAAAATCAGTAACAGTTTTGGCATCATCCTTTCTTGTAGCTTTTGCCTCAACCCACTTAGACACATAATCTACAGCTACAAGAATGTACTCAAACCCGAATGAAGGGGGAAAGGGACCCATGAAGTCGATTCCCCAAAGATCAAATACCTCGTCGACCATGATAGGCATTTGCGGCATTTCATTGCGCGCGGATATGTTACCTGTGCGCTGGCATCTGTCACAACTCTTACAATGTGCGTATGAATCCCTGAACAAGTGTGGCCAATAAAATCCAGTGTGCGCGATGCATAGTAGATCGCGTGAGGTTTCTTGTCTTTGCGCTGACCAAGGACCGCGCCAACCGCGTAGTCGCTCGCGTCACACATTAATTCGAACGGCAAGTTCCAATCCGGCGCTTGTAGTACTGGCGCGCTAGTCAGTGTGCATTTCATCGCGTCGAACGCTGCGCGACAGGCATCTGTAAAATCAAACACTACGTCCTTTTGCAGGAGGTTAGACAACGGTGTTGATAATTTAGAGAAATCTTGAATAAAGCGTCTATAAAATCCAGCGTGCCCTAAAAAAGATTTAATTTCCCTGACATTAGTAGGGTACGGCAAACTAGCTATAAGATCAATTTTTGCTTTATCCATGCGTGACCATGAAGTGGCACTTTTCATAATTCAAAACTAGGTTTTTAGAGATGCAACGTTTCAAAACTCTATCTAGATTTTCTAAGCATGCGTCAAACGTGTCACCATGCACAGTGAAATCGTCCATGAATACCTCAATGCAGGATCTCAACATATCCGAGAATATACTCATTACTAACCTCTGAAACGTACCTGGCGCATTACATAATCCAAAAGACATTCGCCGGAAAGCAAACGTACCGAAAGGGCATGTGAATGTTGTCTTTTCTTGATCCTCTGCCGCAATGGGGATTTGGTTATATCCTGAAAATCCATCCAAAAAACAGTAATGCGGCTTACCAGCCAATCGGTCAAGCATATGATCTATAAATGGTAGCGGGAAGTGGTCCTCGCACGTGACTGCATTCAGCTTCCGGTAGTCTATGCACATGCGCCATCCAGTTTGTATTCTCTTTGGCACTAGTTCTCCTGCCGCGTTCTCTTCTACAGTGATTTGACGTGTGCGGTATATGTGAATAAATATTCCTACACGCAACTCAAAAGAATTTATAGAACTAGGGGTGACCTAGTGTCGAACCCAAGGGAACAGTGGAGTCAAGTTATATTTCAAACTCGATTACTAGCCTTTTAATTCTTTAGTTTCAATTACTAGCTTTAATTTTAGTTCTTAAGCGTCTTGTTTATTCAGAAGGCAGTGTTCAAAAGGCAATGTTTAAAAGGCAATATTCAAAGAAAGTGTCTTGTTATCAAATATTAAAAACTATGACAAGGATGAGAATCCTCTACTAATACTTATGGTTTCACTCAAACAAGATATATAAATCCTCACACTCGAATGTTGGATTTATATTATAGTTATGAATTTCCTTCTTGATGACAGTTTAATCTAGAATGTATAGTTATATGATAATATAAACCCTCACTCTCGAATGTTGGATTTATACTATAGAATTTAGACTGAATAGCATTAGCATACGGATCCTCACTCTCGAATGTTGGATTCGCACGTAAACATCTATTCAACTAGCTATTCCTCACTCTCGAATGTTGGAATTTCACTAGTCTGTCTAAATACGCTTATTAATACATTCATGCACCAAATATACTCGCTGCTCTCGCTTTGCTAATATACTCGATCTAATGGTTGTATTGATTCCTAAATAATCTAAGTTCACCTCTCGGTCCCCTCCCTAGAAAATACTACTCCGACCTAGTCTCCTAGATGTTTTGTCAGGACACCTAATTTATGAAGATAAAGCTCGGGTATGATTCAACACACATAATAGTCATGCAAGAATTGATTCATATAAATTAAATAATCATGTTCTAGTTATTCATAAGCATTAGAGATTCATCAAATCCTCATCATAAAGAAACTACTCACTCATCTCGAGTGATAAAGCAAACATATTCAAACGATTGTAAAGTAAAATGATTGTAAATAAAACAAGAGTAAAGTTTAGAAATTCTCAGTGATTGATGATCCACGGTCGAGCTCCAAAGCTGCTGCTATCTCCTCGGTATCTCGAGTACAAAATCTGGTTGTATAATCTTCAATAATTCAATCGGTATCTTGAGCTCTCTCGGCTCCTTCTTCTTCACTTGGTTTACTCGACTATGATCAATCACTTTATTATTTCAGCCCCCGTAGGTAGCTCGGGCAGCAGCAGCCAACCTTCTTTGAGTGTCTTGTGATGTTTATATATTGATCAATCAAAGGGCTCGAGTGACTTGAGAAGTCTTGCCTTAACTCCCTTCATAAATGGCCGAGTAAATGGAAAGTTAAGCTTATCTTCTTGCATTTAATCCTCGAGTGGAATGAAAGGTTTGGCTTATCTTCATGTATTAAATCACTCGAGTTAATGGAGATAATCCATACGAAGGGTCTTGGTCACGTGATAACTTGCTCGAGCAGTGTATTTACTCGGTCGAGTAACTTGGTCGAGTAACTTGTTTTAGCTCGGGTCAGGTACTTTAGTGCACTCGGTCTAAGAATTGCAGAAATGATCCAAATTATGTCTGATTTAGGCCGAATTCACGTGCTTTTCCTCATATTTCCATTTATGCTCCTTCGTAAAGTGTAAACCGTGCTTTTGACCTGAAACATCAATCAAAGTATCAAAAGTAATATATTTTACATTCAAATCAAATGAAATAAGCATAAAGTAGGGGCTGAAAATAGACATTTCTAACACTGATCATGATTCCACCTTTCTTGGGGACGACATGGATTGGGCGCACCCACTTGCTATCAGAGATTGGATAAATAATTCCAGCGTCGAGCAGCTTAATAATCTCTTTCTGCACCACCTCCATCATGATAGGGTTGAGTCTTCTCTGGGCATCTCTACACGGTTTAGCTCCATCTTCTAACAGAATTCGATGCATGCATACGTCCGGACTGATTTCGTGCAAGTCATCTAGTGTCCATCCGATCGCGCGCCTGTTCTCGCGCAGTACGTCCACCAGGCGCGCCTCTTGTGCAGGTTCCAGCTGGCTTTTTATGATTACCGGTTTAGTCTCATTGTCGCCCAAAAACACGTACTTCAGGTGCTCTGGAAGTTACTTCAATGTGATTTTTGGCTCCTGCACGTTGTGAGAGATACCCGCATTAGAAACACATAACTCAAAGCAAGAATTACCATAAATTTTGTCTTCTGCGGTGAAGGAACAGTCGGTGATATCATTGGTAGTTTCAGCTTCTGCTCCGCACGCGTCTAACAGTGCGCGAGTTTGATGGCGCGCATGCTCGTCTTCCACTGCGTCGTCAATGATGTCTACTACGTTCACAGTGGAATCATCATGAGGGAATTGCATGCCTTTAAATATATTGAAGAGTATGCCCTCGCCGTCAACTTCCATTGACAAGGTTCCCTTCCATACGTCTATTCTTGTCCGCGCGGTCATTAGGAATGGTCGGCCAAGCAAAACTTGCACGGTGTCGGCAGAGACGTTCCCTTCTATCTCTAATACGAAGAAATCTGCCGGGAACACCAATTCCCCTACTCTTACCAACTCATCTTCAACCATGCCCACCGGCTGTTTACAGGATCTGTCAGCTAGTTGGATTGTCAACCCTGCGGGCTTAAGCGGTCCAATGGGCAGAGATGTGTATAGAGAGTGAGGTAAAACATTTATTGACGCACCCAAGTCTACCATGCAATTATCTACTACAGAGTTTCCAATTGTACACGGTATAGTGAACGTACCTGGATCTCGACATTTGGGTGGTACCTTATGTTGTACAATCGCCGAGGCGTTGGCATTGAGCTGCACTTGTTCCCTCTGTCCTCCTTTCTTCCTTTTATTTGTACACAGATCCTTAAGAAACTTTGCGCATCGAGGGATTTGCTTTAATGTATCTATAAGAGGGATATTGATTTCCACCTTGCTGAATAAATCATAAAGTTCCTGATCGAGCTCAGTCTTCTTGATTCTTGTACTCTGGTAGGGAAAGGAAGTGGTACGTTGCTGTTAGATTGGCTTTCCTGCCTTGCGAATGGTGCTTCTGTGCTTTTTCTTGCGCGAGTAGAAACTGGCGCGCCAGTCAGCTCTTTTCCCGATCTGAGTAATACTGCATTGACACCATTCTGAGAATAAACTTTAGCAGCTTTCTTGTTGTTTGTGATCTCGGTCACGATTTCAGAGGTATGCGTCAACTGATTCTCAATTAAAGTAAATCGCTTCTCGTTCTGTTCCTGGTTCTTGTGCACAGTCTCAGCTAGCTGACCCACAATCTCTTCTAGTGACCTCTTAGGTGTCTGAGAGTTCTGTACTGGTCCTTCAGCGCGTCTGTGTGGTGGGTTATAGGAAGTTGCTGGCGCGTAAGGTCGCGTGCCAGTGGGTGCATTAGGTTGCGCGCGCCAGTCAGCGCGCGGTCTCTGGAAATTCTGTTCATTCTTCCAACTAAACCCGTTCTTTGCTAAACCGAACCTAGGCTGTCCTTGCCTAGCTTGTCCATTATTCCACCCACCTACAGCATTGACATCTGCGTGTTCTTCAAATAGGGTGGGGCATGCATCAGTCTGGTGATCTGTGGCGTGACAGAATTCGCATGGTCTTGCATCAGCGCTCTGCTTCATCATTAGCTTCTGCATCATATCCTTCAATTCCTTAATTTCTCCGGTTACGTCCACTTGATGCAGTGATCTGGCACGATTGTTCTCCAAAGAAACCTGATATCTAACTTGATCGGCCGTATCCTCTATTAAATTCCAAACATCCTCCGGGTACATATTCCTCACATTGCCTCCTGCGCAAGCATTCAACAACCTGAGTTCCATCTCAGTTAATCCATTGAGGAAGTTCTCTATTAATACGTGCTGGGGGAGTCCGTGATTTTAGCAGTTCGCTTCAAGTTCCCTGAACCGCTCATAATATTCAGATAATGATTCCCCGTGTAACAATTTCGGCGCAGCTAGCTCTCGTCTGAGAATTGAGACCTTGGCTGCAGGATAGAACTTGTCCAAGAACCGTTCCTGCAACTCGGGCCATGTCCTTATTGACCCCGGAGCTAGCCCCATCAACCATTGTCTAGCTGAATCACAAAGTGAGAATGGGAATGCTCTTAGTTTAGCAACTCTGGATCCTCGTTCCCATTCCTCATGTTTTCACAGATGGCCGCGAACTCTTGACGTGTTTCACTGGGTTCTCACTAGCCATACCATGGAACTTAGGTATGTAGTGAACGAGTTGAGTCCGCAGCTCGAAGTGACCATCTGGGGGCAGCACGATGCACACGGTTGGTTAACAGCTTGAGGAGCAGACATCTCCTTAATGGTGCGTCGCGCGATAGGTGGTACACGCGCTACAGGTGGTGGCGCGCGTACGTCCACATTATTGTTCAGCTGGTTGTCATGTCTCGGCAATTCAGCATCCCCTCTAAACTCTAAGTCTCTGCGTAGTTCTCTTCTGAGTGCATCGAGTTGGCAGGGTGTAGGCGAGCAAAAACGTTATCGGCGTTGCGCCCTGGCGCGTCTGGCGTGTTATCCATGCGTCTACCGATCACACTATTCTCACCTATATCTTCCATGCAAAGACAAAAACAACAGCTAGATTAAACGTAACTAATTTTTTGGATTTTTTAATATAAGAAGACAAAAAGTAAATAACAACTAAATATGAAAAGAAAAAAAAAACTTCTCTAGCGCGTTCCCCGGCAACGGCGCCAAAATTTGGCGAGCACATCGTTGAGTGCTGCAAATTTGTCTCAGGTCTCCTACTAGTATAGTCTTGGTAAGCTGGGGTCGAATCCACAGGGAACGGTGAGAAGTCGCCTTTCAACTACAAACTAAAGATTGGGTTGTGAGTGAAAACAATGAAAAGAAAAGAAAACTGTTGCGCAAGTACAACTGGCACACACACAGACAGCAAGTATAAAAGGTGTTTATAACGATGCAAGGGATGAGCTCGGTTCAGATTCTTCACTATGAATTTCTATGTTTATCCTCGGTCACTAAAGATACATGATATAAGTTCACGCCAGTTAAGGTCCTGTCACAGCTTAATAACCTACACATACATTCCGGTCAAGGTCCGTATGATATTATTATTCAGTTCTAGTCTAGTCAACCACGAATCCGGTCAAGGTATTGACTATTCTAGTGTTACTCCTATCATTCACAGTCACGTACTTCTGATAGTTTAACTATAGATAACAGATTCTACAACTAAGTCTGCGGTGCAAGGCTTCGCTTAATCGCCAAATCTAATTATCATGGAATTGAGTTCGGAATAATAATACTAAACTTTATCATGCAAATTAAGAACAAGACCTCAAAACATATAATTCATAGTTTCAAATCCAAACCAAGTTCAGTGAGTTTAGTTACTCATACTGAGTGAATACATCTCAAGAATAATTATAGAATAACTAAAATAACAAGACAAATCTGAGTGGTGCGTCGTCAGGCTCGCGTGACAGCTCGCGCGCACAATCTGGCCGGAATTCTGCTCTTTCTCTTCTGCGCAGCCTCTAATCCGTGTCCAGCTCTCTAAGTACGCACACTTGTGATTTCCATGAAGCTTTGTATTTATAGTCTTGCCTCCTAGGGTTTCCACGAATATTTAGACAAGAATATCTGTAGGAAATCATCCTTCATCTCTAAAAATCAGCTTAGGAAATATTTGATCTCCAAAAACCGAACTTAGAAATATTCTTTGCGCGTGATGACGTCATCGCTCCGGATATTTCGCTGTCTGCTGACGTCACCGTTTTGTTGTCTACTGCGCGACCCTTACTCGATTGAGAATAGGCTCCACCTCAATTGAGTCCCTAAGCACAAAAAGTATTTACCACCACCATGAGACTCATATTGTTTAGGTCCCCACAAGTTAGCATGAATGTATTCTAACACAGTCTTAGAAAGATGCCTACCATGCCCAAATTAAGCCTATGTTGTTTAGCAAGCACACAACACTCACAAAATGGGAAATTAGTTTCAGAGCAATTATTTAGCATGCCTTGTTTGTTTAACTCAGAAAGCCCTTTTAAACTAATAAATCCTAACCTTAAATGTCAACCTACACACTTATCAGAGTCAGACACAACAACACTACAATAAGCACTCATAAGTAATTTATTACTTCTATAAATGTTCATGCTACCATTTTCAGTTTTACTTACACACCCAACATCATCAAGAGCACCCAAGGAGATTAGGTTCCTCTTTAAACTAGGATATATCTAAATTTAGCTAATGTAATATCATTACTAAGTTTAAATCTAACAGTTCCTATACCAAGCACATCACAAACATTATCATTACCTATGTAAACATGCTCATTATTCAAAGGTGAGAAATTATCAAACCATGATCGATTAGGACTCATATGATATTTACAACCAGAATCTAACACCTAAGATTCAAAAGAAGTTCTATCAGCACAGATAAAACCTCAGCACAGATAAAACCTCTTACCTCTATTGGATGGCGCGGAACACTCTCCCGCGTTATCTCTATTATCATTTGTGATATGCAAATTCTCCATTTCTACATATTTAACAAAATTATTGATGATCAAACACAAAACAACAGTATACAAGTAGATTAATACAACAGAAAACAAATTACACAAACTTTGAAACGGAGCTAAGTTGGAACTTTGAAACAGAGCTAAATTATACAAATCAAGGGGACGAAACCCTTGAAGTGAACGGAGCTAAGTTGGAAAGTTGAGCGTGACTTTAGGGTTTGAAACGGAGTTAAGTCGGAAATTGGGAAGCAAAGGTGGACGGAAGAGATTTGACGACGGTCGGTAAAGCGGGATCTGAGTGAGAGTAAAACTTTAAAGTCAGAAAATTACTAGGGTTAAAACGTACTTATAACAGCGCTTTTTATTTAGGCGCTGTGGTATATACATTTTTAACAGCGCTTTTTTATAAGCGTTGTTGTATGTAAATAACAGCGCTTATATAGAAAGCGTTGTAGTATATCTTTTACAGCGTTTTTATGAGAAGCGCTGTGTTAAATGTATTTATTACAGCGCTTTAGTTTTAAAGCGCTGTTAAAGGGCTAATTTTCTTAACAGCGCTTAATAACAAGCGCTGTTGAAAATATAATTTGTACTAGTATACATTTATGAACTGAAAAGAAATTTAATTTCTTTGGGAACTCTTGATGCTTTAGGTTATTCATTTAAGGCAGAGAAGGGTGTTATTAAAGTTGTTAGAGGTGCATTGATCATGTTGAAGGGTGTTAGAACAAATGGCTTGTATGTGTTGTGTGGTGAAACTTTTATACCTGGAGAAGGCTACTTGTCGGAGGAATCTAGAGATAAGACCATGTTATGGCATCTTAGATTGGGACATGTAGGAGAGCAGGGGTTGATAAAACTAGCAGAACATGGCTGTTTGGGGAAGGAAGTTATCAGTAGGATCAAGTTTTGTGAAAACTGTGTGTTGGGTAAATCTAGTAAGGTTAGATTTAGTAAAGGAACACATAGAACTGCTGATATACTTGAATATATACACTCTGATCTTTGGGGACCCTCTAGAACTGAATCAATAGGAGGTAGAAGGTACTTCATGACTCTTATTGATGATTACTCTAGGAGATGTTGGGTGTATTTTCTGAAGCATAAGAATGAAGCTGTTGATGTTTTTAAGACCTGGAAATTGTTAGTTGAGAATCAGACTAACAAAAATTAAGAGGCTTAGAACTGACAATGGGCTTGAGTTTCTGGACAAGACATTCTTGGATTTGTGCAAGTGTGCAGGTATTTCAAAGCATCACACAGTTCCTGGAAATCCACAACAAAATGGATTGGCTGAGAGGTACAATAGAACTATACTGGAAAGAGTGAGGTGTATGTTGTTCCAAGCTGGTTTGCCAAAGAAGTTTTGGGCTGAGGCATTGCAAACTGCCTGTTATCTGATCAATAGATGTCCGTCTTCTGCCATTGAATTCAAGACACCTATGCAGATGTGGAGTGATCATGATGTGGATTACTCAAAGCTCAGAATTTTTGGATGTGCTGCTTATGCACATGTGAAGCAGGATAAACTTGCACCTAGAGCACTGAAGTGTATTTTTCTTGGGTACCCGGAAGGAGTCAAAGGATACAAACTGTGGTGTTTGGAAGAAAATCATAAGAAGATTGTCTTAAGCAGAGATGTCACCTTCAATGAAAGTCATTTTCCGTTCAAGAAAATGGGAACCTTTGAGATTGGTGAGTGTAGCAGATCTCATGGTGAGGTGGAGCTTGAAGGTGATGCTTCAGAAAATGGAAATGGTGCTGAAGCAGGTCAGGAGCAGACTGACAGAGCTGTTGAGGGCAGTGACCAACAAACCACTCCTAGGAGTAGAACTGCAAGGCTTTCTAACTACCAACTAGCCAGGGATAGGGAAAGAAGAGCTGGTGCAGGAGAAATCCAATCAGATTTGGATTTGAGGATATGGTGTCATTTGCATTCAATGTGGCTGAGGAAATTGATGAAAATGAACCAAGGTGCTTCAAGGAAGCAGTTGAGTCTGAGAACTGTGATAAGTGGATTCAGGCTATGAAAGAAGAGATGGCGTCTCTTAACAAGAATGAAACATGGACCCTGTGACAAACCTGATCATAAGAAACTAGTAAGTTGCAAGTGGATTTTCAAGAAGAAGGAGAACATATCTGGATCTGGTGAACCTAGATGGAAAGCAAGGCTAGTGGCCAGGGGTTTTTCTCAGGAAGAAGGTGTAGACTTCAATGAGATTTACTCACCTGTTGTGAAGCATAGATCAATCAGAATGCTTTTGGCCTTGGTAGCAGAGATGGACTTGGAACTTGAGCAGCTTGATGTCAAGACTGCTTTTCTGCATGGAGACTTGGATGAAGTGATCTACATGACACAACCAGAGGGCTTTGAAGTGGGAAATCCTGATAAGAAGGTATGTCTGCTTAAGAAGTCTCTGTATGGTCTGAAGCAAGCTCCTAGGCAGTGGTACAGAAAGTTTGATGAGTTCATGCTGAAGGTAGGTTTCAGGAGATCCAGTTATGATTGGTGTGTCTACTTCAAGAAATCTGCTGAAGGGTGTTATATTTATCTGCTTCTCTATGTTGATGATATGCTGATTGCTAGTAAACAGAAAGAAGAGATAAGTAAACTGAAATTGCAACTGAATGAGTGTTTCGAGATGAAGGATCTGGGATCAGCCAAGAAAATCCTTGGGATGGAAACTACTGACGTGTAGTATTTAGTGGAAGTTTTAATGTCCTAACACGGCAAACAAAATTTATATCTAGGAGACCTAGAGTCGAATCCCTAGAGATGAGTTAGAATTGATTAACTAGTTAATACTACTTAAGATTTGCCTAAAATAAAAGGTTTGGGGGGAATTTGTGAAAGGTTATGATATTTTGAAGGATTAAAATGCAAACTAAAGGTGATCAAGGATCTATGGACCCTAGGCTATAGCATATAAGGTGATGACAATCAATCATGCAACAATTAATGAATATAAAATGATTAGACTAGTTTATTCATGAACATTAATCCTAAGGTCAACTTTCATTGCATGTTAGGACTAAGAGGTTCACTTAAATGGAGGCCTCAATCTTTCAATATTTTGGCTCTCCCTTAGGTAATGGACTCTTCCTCAATCTTTCAATATTTTGGAAGAGTTACCATGACCTAGATCAATTAAACTAGTCATCCACATCAATCCTACACTTTCATGTTAAGATCAAAGTAGGTTATTCATGCAAGGCTATCTAATCAACTTAATATCAATTTTCATTGCATATAACATTGATTAGGTTCAATAATTACACTTAAGCATTTTCACAAACACTTAATGTGCAACATTTAATAGATGTAGCCAATACACAAAATTCATATCAAATTCATTGCATAACAAATTAATCATCATCCAAATACATGCATCCAACCTAGGGATCCATAGGATCCCTAATCAATCACTACTCACTACTCATGCTAACTAAGGAGGAAATAACAATTGAAATGTATGAAAACATGAAATTAAATTGCAAACTAGAGTAGAAATGTAGAGGTTGATGCTTGAGCTTCACTCCTAAGTCTTCAATTGCACAAAGTAGCACTTGATCTTCAAAAATCGAAATTCTAGGGTTGCTGGTCAACGTTCGAAGTCAAGGCCTCCAAAGGCCAAAGGCTCTCTCAGTTTGAAATGTCCAAAAAGTATATATAGTCCGAAGTCCTCTCCCGAGCAAATCTTCACTCGGCCGAGCAGAATAATTGGGCAAAAATCTGCTCGGCCGACTTGTTTCCTTCTGGCCCGAGCAAGCTTGGATGTGGCGCAGTTTTAGTCCTCGGCAGACTAACTTCTGCTCGGCAGAGCTCCTCTTGGTCCACCCGAGCAGATTTCTACTCGGCCTGAGTAAAAATCTCTGAGAATTATTGTATCAACTCTTGATAACTCCTGGGCCGAGCAGAAAGTTTCACTCGCCCGAGTAGAATTCTTTTTGGTCTCCTCAAGTGTTGCCCCTGTTCTGCTCGGCCGAGCAGAACTTCTTGGCCGAGCAAATCATGAGTTCTTC
>QZGG01000748.1:0-102932 GCA_006409495.1 Sedum album
TCGGAGATTGTAAATCCGTTGCCGGCGGTTCTGGCTCATAGTGAAACCTCGAACTACGGTTCGCACAACGTGGATTAAAGGCTTCTTCGGAAGTCATATAACCACGGTATAAATCTTGTCTCGATTCAGTTTTTCATTTGATTCAATTTCCGCCTAGTTCATCTAGTGAGTCAGATTGAGTGAATCGAGTGAGGACGAGATTAACTCTGATTCAAGGAACGTAGAACGATCCTACATCTATGTTCATGATGACATGCCAATGTTTACTTTCTAATATAATTTCTGTCATTCATACATATCATCCAGCACAAGCCTAATAGTTTCAGTATTTTTCATATTATATACTTATGATATTTTGTATGATTAGAACTTGCTTCCGAGAGTCGGGACTTTATTGTTGATAGGGACAAGGTCACTGGCTAGTTTCATCTGTGCAAGCTGGTTATTATCATCATTCCCCACAACCATTCACATTCACCGTCATTCTTTCTTTATGTTGTATTCACTCATTCACCCAATTCACTCACTCACTTGTTCTACAAGCTCATCATATATAAATTCATACATTCATATCATTTCGTCGTAACTATCTTTACTCATCAATGATGAGACAATTTTCTTTTGAGGTGTGGTTCGTTATATCTGAATATTTTGCTGTCTTGAAATGTATAGCATCTACTGAATGGAGTATGTATTATTTAATCCAAAGGCTATTTTAGAGGTGAGTCCTCAACAGGTTTTGTTTTTTTAACAATTGTCATCACTCATCGTTCATTCATGAGAAACATGACGTTTAATAACTGGCACTGTATGTCTGAAGATGGTAAGTAGTAGACACTTATAATGTGTTTTGAAGTTTAGTGTCTTATAAGCTTGCAGGTGTGTTATTTTATAAGTGATTACTGATTGGAGGTACCTAAAAGTGAGGCAGTTCCATTAGAATGCAATAAGTTTCCGCAAACATGGACAAGAATTCATCAGGAAGCGCTTGTTACATTTGAGATTTCTCGACAACAGCAAACTGGAACCTGAACTTCACTAGCATAACAACATTTTGTAAGTCCTCTAGTTTTCTCTTCTGTTGTAATTCATAAATTAGTTATTTTTTTCAAAAATATTCATTAATTAAATGTGAATGACGTTTATTTACAGAGGATAATGTTGCTAGGTACAGTTAAGTCAGTCGGTGCGACATCAAAATTGTAGTAGAACGACATCAGCGTATGCAAAACAGCGTCGTACAGCAGCTTGAGGGACTCTTCACGTTCACCATATATCAGTCTAGCGGTGGATGTCCATCAGAATTCCAAATCGAAGAAGCTTCAAAATTCGAAAACCTAAATCCGATTGGGAGAGATCTGAGCGATGCCGACGGCGAGATGATCGCACCATCCGAGCTCGGAATCCTGATGCGCTCGCTCGGAGGAAACCCGCAGGTCACAAGCAACGCTCTTGCTCTTGTCAACCACTTTGCTTCCAGACACTAAACTCTACATCTTCTGCTCCGTTCCGATCTGTCCCAAGTTGTTACTTGTAAATTTATATCATCAGCAATCAGCATACATATGCAGAGTCTATTCTTTTTTTTTTTTTGATGAAATCAGAACTTCATTCAAGAGTAAAGCTACCAAACCGAATGCTGCATTTGCGGAGTGATTTAAGACTCGTCGTCACCACTGTTTGATTTGCTTCTACTACTTCTTCTGTGCTGAGGATCTTCCCATCGTTGGTCAATTTTGTGATCGATTCTTCAGGGCGCTTTGGTGTTGGCAGTTGAACAATCTTCTTCTCTAGCAAGTCATCCTGCATACTTGGCAAGTCGAGGTGTGGGAACGAGTACTTCTTTGCTTGCAATTCCTTGGGAGCTGGCTTGTTACGTTTGGAGGCTTTGGCCATGACGTCTTTCTTCGTGTTTAACTTGTGTTTCGCTGAGATTTTCACAGAACAGGTGCTAGTGCTGATAGCCATTACCTCTTCTGAAGCGCTTTCGTCGAAGTCGTCAATGGTCGTTTCCTCCTCAACGGGCGCCTTTGAGTACGACAAGTGAGTAATTTCGTGCCTTTTGACAATTATTTCCATGTCATGAGCACGCGTTGTCAATTCCTGGAAGCTTCTTGGCTTTATTCCTTTGAGGATGTAAAGAAGTACGTAGTTCATCCCATCGATGCACATCTCCACAGCTGAAGTTTCGCTTACGCGATCTTTGCATTCAAGACTTAGTGCACGCCAACGGTTGATGTATTCCACAACAGGCTCATCCTCCCACTGCTTAGTGCTCGTCAATTCGCTCATGCCGACGATGCGTCTTGCGCTGTAGAATCGGTTGAGGAATTCATGCTCCATTTGCTCCCAGCTGTCGATAGATTCAGCGTCCAAGTCTGTATACCAGTCGAACGCGGTATCCTTCAAAGAGCGTACGAACTGCTTCACCAGCTGATCACCTTCGGTTCCGGCGTTACTGCATGTTTCCATGAAGTGAGCAACGTGTTGCTTTGGATTTCCGTTGCCATCAAACTGCTGAAGCTTGGGAGGTTGATAACCTATAGGCATGCGTAGTCCATCGATTCTTCTCGAGTACGGCTTGATGTAACGCAAACTTGTAGGAACGTCTCCGCTCATCTGGCTTTTGACCACAGTTGCCACCATAAGTTGTAGCCGCTTCTCGTCGCAGACGACGCTTTCTTTCTTCACAACTTCTTCCAAAACGATCTTGTGCGCGTCACTGTCATCCA
This sequence comes from Sedum album, assembly GCA_006409495.1. Taxonomy (NCBI): domain Eukaryota; kingdom Viridiplantae; phylum Streptophyta; class Magnoliopsida; order Saxifragales; family Crassulaceae; genus Sedum; species Sedum album. The sequence continues at coordinate 2,733 of QZGG01000748.1, forward strand.
ATGCGGCTTCGTGATCGACTACTTCAGGCTTGTCTTTCTTGTGCAGCTTGCTCACCTCTTTTTGAAGATCATCAAGCGTCTTATTCTTTTCTTCATTATCCTTCATGACACGCTCAAGCATCGTTTTCATCTCCGACATCTGCTCTTCAATGGTCTTTGCTCCTACTGTCATGACAGAAGCAGTGAAAATTTCAGTCTTTTGTTGCGGTGACGCCTTCATGTTTGGTGAAGATGCGTTGACGACTTCCTTGTTTCCGCTCCTTTGGCGTGGTGGAGAGTTGGAAGCAATCAGAGCGGATGCTGCTGCAGCAATGGATGCAGCGGAGTACATGCGTTCTCGAGTTGACTCCTTAGCAGCGTGTAAGTTAGTAGTAGCCGTGTTGACAACGGCTTTACGCGCCATGCTTCTTGTGCAAACGCCACCTGGATGTACGTTGCTAACGGTTTGTTGTGTTGCAACAGCTGGGCATGGGAGTGCGAGGACTAGTTGGTTGTGCAGCCATTGTTGTAGTGGATTTTTTTTTACGTAGTAGAGATGAGAGGTAGAGATTTTCACGTCGGGTTCACCAAATTTGTAAACACAATATTTCGTATAAAATACAAAATAAAGAACAAAATATTTTATTGCTTTGATATCAGAAAGTTTTCGTGTACAATCCCTATTCTTCCTCTGATTCTACTACGTAGCAGATGGACGCGTATGTCACGTTGACTTGAGTGACACGCGTATGTTTCTTGTTTGTCGCGTTGACGAGGGTCGCGTTGACTTGATCTCGTTTTGGCGTTGTAGACTTCTTCGCGTAGCTTTGGCAGACGGTGCGTTGTATGCACTTGTTGACTGCGCGTGCTGAGTTGGCTTTGCTTCGCTTTTGCAGGCGGTGCGTTTGTGCACTTGTTGACTGCGTAAGCTGGGATGCTTTGGGCTTTGGCAGGCGGTACGTTTTGTGTACTTGTTGACTGCGTAAGCTGAGTTGCTTTGCTTTGGCAGACGGTGCGTTTGTGCACTTGTTGGCTGCGTCGGTTGTTTGTTTGTTGCGTTGGCGAGGGTCGCGTTGACTTGATCTCGCTTCTGCGTTGAAGATTCTCCGAGGCTTGTACGTTTTCTGTACTCGCCTTTTGCGTGGAGCTAGGCTTTCCTCAGAGAGTTCTCCTCTTCAAATTTTCTAGATCTTTCAAATGAATGTGCAGCTTTCTATTTATAGGGAAAAATTTCATGCTGGGCTGGGCTTGATTTGTGGGCTTAGTGGCCCAGTGATCCGTTTACTTTATTGGGCCGGACTGAAATAATTAAATTGAATTAAAATTTAATATTAATTCAAAATAACTATTTCGCTGCCTTTTTTTAACACTTTAATAAATTTTCCGTGCCTACAGTCGTATTCCGCAGTGATATCTCCACGGGACCCATATTGGGGCGTGTTGATCATCGTCTTTCAAAAGAGATACTCAATGTCGGTGTTGAGGAAGAGGGCACTCAGGGCAGCTACCGTGGCTGATGTAGTTAGGTGAATAATCATGGAGTGTCGGGGAACACTTTGGTTGATATGTTGTTCCACTTGAAGTGTTTGTTCAGTACATCAAGCATATCTTTAAAGTTTAAATTATACCCTTTGTAGTGTGTACTATGTGGCTCGTGTGATTAAAATGTAGCAGGTTTGGAATTGGATATGTTTTTATCTTGGTCCAAAAGCTACTGATGCACATGCGCATGCCATGTAGTTGAAAAATCCTTCAAATGCTAAGGGTTTCTATATGAGCATGCCACGTAGTTGAAAACGCCTTTTGAGGCTAATGGTTTCGATGAATTCAGTTACCGCATGCATGAGATGGCATATGATCAATGTGTATGAGTGGGGATGGATCTAAATTGAATTAGTTCGAATTGGATTGGTCTTTTGGTTCAGTAAAGGGAACTAATTTGACGTAGTTCGATAACAAATTGCCCAAGCTGATTCATTGAATCACAGTAGCTTGAGATAGAGATTTCACAACTATGACTAGTATTGGTAGTGATATCACTACGCCATTTTACCCCTTATGCAACGTTAAAAAATTTGTTGTCTATAGTCTAAAAATGTGGCTTAAAATGAAACGCAACGACCCGTCGTTGCATAAGTGAACGTTGCTTAACCCTCGTTGCATCGATTTATGCAACATGTACAATTTTGTGCATGTGGCATAAAGTATATCTTACGAGACAAACAAAATATGTTGCAACGAAAACGTGGCATAAGCCCAATTTTATGCAACAACCATTTTTTAGTATATGCAACACCCAATTTTAATTTTTAAGTGACACGAATTAACAAATTTTATGAAGTTAATACAACATTTTAATTAAAACCATTTCTTTCTATATCAAAATAGTTACATAAATCTTGCATACAAAAATTCCCTACATCCAAAGTTTGACTTTAGATTATACAAGTTTGAAAATGCCCTACATCCAAGGTTTGACATAGTGTAGTTCCAAAGACAGCAGCTTGGCCGGGTCATGATAGTTCCAAACGCATCATGAATGGGTTGAGGAAGGCGCCATTCACTACTTAGTTGATTTCTTGCACAACGAACACTTGCAAACTGTGAAAATCAGCTGGATATAAGCATCATGTTTCATAACATAAACTCAACGGCTAGGGTTTAAGGAGAGAGGAATGAGAAAATAAATATGTAGATCTAATCGAATTAACTTTTGATTTTAACTTTTCAATAAATTTTTTTTGCTTTCCCTCCCTTCATCATTTCATTTCCCTCCCTTCAACATTTCATTTCCCTCGACAAATTTGATAACCCCCTCTATAAATCTGTTTGGTCCAAACATTAATTTTTTATAAGTATTCAAATTCATAATCAAACCAATGATTTTAGGCTAGTAAACTCATTTTTTAATATATAAATAATAATTTTTATGAAATATATTATAAAACATAATTAGATAAAATATATGATCTCACGTAAAACACTTCTATTTTTGACTATCAAACTCATTTACTTTGTTTGTTGATGGTAGCATCCTATATGACCCAATTTGTTGTTGAATAGATGAAAATCGGAATGTTTGGAGAAATCATGATATATTGGAATTCAGAATGTTCGGAGAAAATCCGAGAATATATGAACAACGACCAGAATACTAATGCAAAATTTTGATTACTACCCATAAATTTGATTACCCCTCTTGAAAATCAATTTGGCTCCAAACATAATTTTTTGTTATCAAACACATAATTTAAGATTAGAAAATGTATCCATAATAAAAGATTAAAAAATGTATTAATTTAATTATGAAACATAGTTTTATTGATGAAACACAAATTTGATACACGTTGATTTAAACGATTGAATAGTTACTATACTCAAATAAACGATTTTGCTAAAAACATGACATTGAGCTCTACTTATCCAACAACCCTCAATTTGTCTTAATATAGTTTAATTGAGGTAGTGTCGCTCAAACTTGTTGAACCTTAACATAGTATAATTGACTTACAATCGTTAAGTGATGTTTGCTTGAATGAGTTTTCGATCCAAATCTTCATAGCACCAATGAAAACAACTACCTTAATTATCCCCTAAGCCTTGTAAACGCCTCGCCGTATTGTTCATCGACTTAATATGCTTTCTTTTGTTTAATCCATATATCTCTTAGTGATGAGACTAAATATTCTTTTATAATTATTTCAAATATAAAGTTAATTTAATTTCTTTACCGTAATTGATTAGTTCAATAAAAAAAAGATGATTCAAGGTTTAGGGTTCAGGGTTCAGGGTTTAGGGTTTAGGGACTAGGGTTCAGGGTTTAGAGTTCAGGGTTTATGCAACGTGTCAGTGGTAGTGCCATAAGATATGTCGTATCGATCAGGTTTATGCAACAACACATCATTGTGGCATTTTCAAATGTGGCGTATGATGTTTTTTTCAAAATTTTAATTTTTGTAAATTTAGTTTTTGTAGTATTTTTTAACATATGCGACATAAAAGAAATGGTTGTATTGATTTTTGTTGCAAAAGGGTCTTTATGCAACGACGTTTTTATGCAACATATTATTCTCGTCGTATTAAACTTAAGCAACGTTATTTTTATACGACAAATTATCGTTTTCGTTGCATTAGGGGTAAAATGGTGTAGTGTATACATTCAGCTTGAAGTGTATCAAAGTTGTGGAAGGTGCCGATCTCATTTATTTGTGTATCAGTACAATCATAAGTTGGTTGGTAGTGTAAATTGGTATTACTGAACTAGATATGGTGACAAGTTGATTAATGATTTCAAAGTAATGAAAATGGTCAGCTATGTGATTTGAATTTCATGTCAACAAATTATAGAACAAGTATTTTATGACCAGTGAGAGTCAAAAATCTTGTTAACTTGGTTCCATTGAGAGCGGTATAAAAGTTGGCAGTGAAAATCAACTTAATGAAAAATGTAGAGAATTGAGATGAAGAGGAATACGTATAACTAATTGATGCTTTAAGCATAATATGTTATTGTTAAGAGTATTGAATGTGAATAATACTTACAAATGTGGGGGCTAGAGGTACCTAGCCCAAGTTTTGATCTTTGTTTATATGATAATCATATCAAAATCAATGGATGTGACACAAGTATGTGGAAGATCACATAATAACATGCATATTACAAGCACAAGTAAATGCATGATTATGAGAAATGCAGATTAAGACTTGCAAATGTTATTTGTGAATATGTAAAGTCTTGTGTCATGTCAATCACATCATGTTGATGACAAGTTGTAAACGATACATGTCCTAGAAGAGTTCGAAAGTTATCTCAAGAGTGAAATATGAAAAAGTGATTAGTGTTTTAGTGTACTTGAGGTACGCGAACAAATGAGTACACTTTTAAGTGATACAAGACATTCATGACTGCAGCATGAATTGTCTATCTGAAACCCACTTGGTGGTAAGAGTCTTCACCTTGAGAGATAATGGTGTGTCCAAAATCCTCTAGACTGACTATGTGAAGTCAACAGTCTTTTGAGAATGAGTTTGAAAATGTCTAGACAGTAGCTGTGTGAGGATGGACAAGTCATGTGCTGAAAATTGATAAATATTGAGATAGTCAATTCATGATTGTTTACAACATAAATATTGATGGATGAATCGATGGTAAGTCTAGACAAATATGTCAATGACATAATATCATTATACAATTTCTCTTTGGAGTCATTTATATTGACTATGTAAGGTTCAATGATATTAAAACGGATCCGTTAACTTGAGTGTTAAAATAGAACCTTTGTAGAGAAGTTAAAGGGAATGAGCTTGATCGAAAGCCCTTTAGAAATAAAGTCGAGGCAACGGAAAACCCAACCATGATGACTGGAGATCCCAAGAACTTGGTTGAATGGGACAACCTAATTGCTAAGACGGAGTGTGGTCACTGTGGGGTTTTACCCCCTAACTCATTCCTATTTAAACAGTGACTCCCGCACGAGGTTAAGCTTAAAGCTTTTAATGATTCTGAATGTTCGAATAAAGGAACTTTTGAACGGGTAATGCGAGATTACCTTAATAGAGAATCACCTATGTTAGAGAGAAGTGGGGCCGCTTCAAAGGAGAACTATGTGGGCTTAGTTCTTTAGCAACTCTCGCAGAACCAGGTAGGGGTTTCAGGGCCGTAATGAACCCAACCATGAGAAATGAAAGGCTGTCAGGAATATATCTGTGGAAGTTATGTACTTCATTTACACCATGAGACGAACAGTTCAAGGACATCGCGTCTACTGAATAGTCAGTAAAGAATGCATTTCTTACCAAGCCGAAGGTTCAAACGCGTTGCCCACCTATCCTTTGCAGATATAAACCGTAGAAACTATCACCATGTTGAGTCGAGTCTTATGTTTAAAACTCCATTTTCTTTATGTGGGGGATTGTTGGAAAATGTTTAAAGAAAATGTTTTAATTAAAATATTTATTGGTAATCATCATGATGGTTTTAAATAGATTTTATGTCATGAGTGGTTATCAATTATATTTTTATATATAAGGAGGATGGCTCCTACTATTTTGAGATATGTATATAGAAAATATGGAAAACAAAACCTCAATCCTCCATAGTTTGGTGTCAAAGGTGTTGGTGTCGGTGATAGTGGAAGGAGTTTTTCATTCGCTTTCTTCACACCGGGTGCATGTGAGGGAAGGTTGGACTGTTGTATCCTGGGAGACAAATTGCCTAGAGGAAACCCAGCACCATGTGGGAGGGCAATATTGTTTTAAGGAAAGCGCCGAGCGTGCCTCAGTCACATACGGTTTTGTGTTTCTAACCTTGTTCTTTATTTTTACAAATTTCCTTTCTAATTATATTGTTCAGTAATTTCAATACCTGTAATTTCCTGTCTATTTTATGTAATTATTGTAACATATGAATGTTGCTGAAAGTATCCTTATCCAAGCAGTTAGATTGTGAACTCTTTCGTCTATGTGTTTATGTTTATCTGTACTTTGGAAAATGAGTTGTGCCAACTTCGAATAAGTTTGTGTCTTGTAAATGGGGTGCTTTACATTTTCTGAACGGTTTTAAGTCACCTTTGTGCAGATACTTTGCACAAGTGGGGAATGTGGTGCTAAAATTCGAACCTTGAAGTGAGTTTCTTGACAAAAGTTGTTCTAGCAAATAAAAAAGTTCATACTTTTGTGTTTTTATCATTTTGCAGCTGTGTAAGTTTAAATCTTGTGGATCGTCGATTAAATTTCTTCCATGTTTGTTGGTGCTTCACAAGGCAATCTTAACTGGTAAGATCAAGCGTCCTATATTTTATTGTCAAACTTCCATGTTTGTCGCCCCACCTCGATTTCCAATATGAGGATACTTTCCTACATTTGGGACTATATTATCTTCAGGCAGTGGCGGAACCAGGACGAAATATTCGCCGGGGCTCAAAAGCTTAGGAGGTACGAGCTATCTGCAAATAACAACAACAAATAATTAAATATTAATGAGAAAAATTCCTGAAAACAACGTACATTTAGTCGAATTAGCAAAACATCAGTATTACAAAGTAAACTTACTACCTTTTCATTAGCTATTGCTAGATTTAGATGAAGACAACTGCGTTCTTCGAGTTTGCATTTGTTGATAATGCTGCAGAATAGATTCATCATCGACCATTGCAAATATAGTCTTCTCGATGTACACCATTATACTGTCATTCAACCACTCATCTCCCATCCGGTTACGCAAATCAGACTTCACAATTTTCATTGCTGAAAACACTCTCTCAACAGTGGCTGTTGCAATAGGTAATACTAAGGCTAGCTCAACCAGACGATAAACAAGGGGATAAGTAGTATGTCTCTCTGTGTCTACCATTTTAATTGCGAGATCCCCTATACTCTTCAGTTCTAAACTGTTATCACCTCGAACATCAAATATGAAATTGTTTAACTGCGCACTCAACAGTTCTTGATCCATCGGTGAGAAATCATTTGGATAAAACTTTGCCAATCGAAGAAGTTTTGCACGATCAAAATTTGAAAATGAATTATTGGGATTAAGAGAGGCAATGCAAGTAAGCAACTCGGTATTTCCTTCTGTAAAACGATTATCCATCTCACGAGAAATAATATCAATCACCTGAAAGTTGAAACACATAGATATATTAGCAATTTAGCATGACATATTTAAAAATGTAACTCATAAAATGCACAAAATGAACCAAAATTACGTAACTAATGAAAGTAACTAACCTCACAAAATATTTCAACACGGATTCGGACGGTGGGAGATAAAATCGGATTGGTCGGTAGGGTTTTGCAACTGGATTCGGAGTCGAGATTGGACTAGATTGGAAAATGGACTCCCGACATTTATATAAAAGTTAGTAATTTATTTTGAATAAATGTGTAATAAAAATAAAAGTAAAATAAAATACGATAAAAGTAATAAACGGACGAAAGCTTATCTAATATAAGGAATTTTTTAAATTTAATTATTATATTTCATCAAAAACTTATTATAAACTTTTGTTTTTAATTATAATAAAATAAACACCTCTTTTGTTTTTAATTACTAAATCTATACTATCTATAAAACGCAAAGGGTCCTATTGCCAGTTACTTTTTGAAGTCAGATTTTGGTTTCCAATAATACCCCTAATTTTTTTAGGAGGTACGAGCGGGGGCTCAAATAATTTTTTTAGCGGGAGCTCTAATAATTTTTTCAGCCGGGGCTCAAATAATTACTTTACCCGGGGCTCCAAATCGAATTATGATAAATTATACCTGGTAAAAAAAAAAAAAATTTCCTCGCCGGGGCTCCAGCCCCCCTCCGCCCCCTGGTTCCGCCACTGTCTTCAGGGACTACTGAATGAGCAGTTCGTTCACTGCAACTTGGATCAAGAGGGAGTGGTGCTGGAGTTCGAACCTTGAAGTGAGTTTCTTGACTAAAGTTTTCCTTAAAGCGATGCTAGTTCCATCATATAAAAAGTTTCGTACTTCATAGTTCATACTTTTGTGATTTTATTATTCTTTAACTGAGTAAGTTTAAATTTTGTATATCACTGATTAAAATACTTCCATGTTTGTTGGTGCTTCCCAAGGCAATCTTAACGGCAAGGTAAAGCTGAATGAAGATGGTAATATGGTATATTTTTAGTCGATAAACCATACATAATGTATGTTGATTTTAACACACATCAGTTGTGGAACTGTTTTAGGGTCCTTTACAGGTACATTTTAGTGTGGATGAGCAAAGGGAGGCTGTGGGTGGCATGTGTTAGTAGCTTTATTTTATAGTTTTAAATTTAGTCCAAGCTTATCATGAAACATAGCTTGACATTTCTTACAAGTGAAAATGTGTGCTTCCTTCTCACATTTTGATGAATGTGTTTCTTAACATGTTTTCTTTGATCATTGTAAAATATTTGTGATGATTACTGGGGTAATTTTCTGATGTTGTAGGTGTAACATTTTTCTTTCTTGTTGATCCATGTTTAATATTTATAGATTAGAATTCACAACATAACCTGCTTATATTTCTTTGTAGTTCGATGCAACTGTGCATCTTCGTAGAGCAGAGGATTCGTGTTTTCTCAGGGTTCCTGAATCTCCAGAGTTGAAGAATAGTTGATTTCGCATCAATTAAAGGGTACGTTCTTTGCAGCTTCCAACTCCTCTAGGTTAATGCATGTACCTTCCTTATACTTTAGTCAGCAACTGTTATTGTTGGAGCTTATTTTCGAACAGGATTTGTGAACCATACAATGGTAGTGGGCTGAGGTTATATGTCATCGATAGGTACCAAATTCTTGGCTTCATTTTCAACCAGTGAGAATATTGTTTCGCGAATCATATCCTATAAAGAAGGTAAGATAATTCATCTGAACTACACTGAATCCTTTTAATAGTCTGACAAATTCTTTTAGTCTCTCGTGTTTTTCAAAATTACGGATTTGCAAATTTATAGATTTATGTATGCATTTGGTTTCCCAGGTTGTTTTTGGGTTCTTCGACTGTATTTCAGAACTACGTAGTTTTAGTTTCCTTATCTTGTCATTTACACTGTTATTTTCAGGTCTGTGTAAACCTTTGTTTCCAGTTGCAGTCAAGTTGGTAGGTTGTATTGCAAGCAAGTCTCTTTCATTTAGCTTTCAATCCATTTACTTGGTATAATCACTGACTTTGAGAATGCTTGATAATATTGTAAATTTTTGGAACTTGCTGTTGTGATATCTGTGTTGGCTGTTTAAGTTTATCACAACACGCTAATTTGCGATGTGATTCAAGTTTACAGGTTGTGAACCTTATTATGACTTGTTGAAGGAACTTTACAGGTAAATGTTTTTTTCCAGAAAATATATGTGCATTACTATCACTACATTTCAGTTGTTGGATATCTGTATTGGCTGTTGGATATGTATGTGTGTTCCAGTTGCTCATAAACCAGGCAGTTAGAAGCATGCATACCATGTGTGTCCCAAAGCATGTTGCTCTTCATCCAAACGAACTACTTTTAAACCAGATGAAGGTAATATTGAATGCCCAAGTTCTTTGCTGAGATTTGTATTTGATTATTATTTATAAACAAATATATATTCGTCAAACTTATATGTTGATGGATTTCTGATTGGTGGAAACCAGGTGATTCCATACATTGCAAATAAATACATAAAAGATAAAATATGGACAAGGGACAAGGCCAAATAAATTTGATTATCAACTACTAATATCGATGGATGATTCCCGTAGAGAAATAACTGTTCAGGTGCTTCGGACTGTATGCCGTGTCATTTCTCAAATTGAAGTTAGCAGCCTGGCTGTTGCAAGCTTAGGAAAAAAGGGAAACATGAAGTTGCTACACAATTTCAACCAGACTATTAGTGGGAAGGCTGGCGTAAAGACGATTTCTAGTTTCACATTTAAGCAAGAGAACATTGTACCTGATGAATCAACAAAGCAGTGGGCAGGAGAGGACTAATCACATATCTGCTTATGGATACCCCTCAAGAGTGAATCATGGACCTAGTTAGTGGTATTCACAAATTTCCATTTTCTCTTTATTCTCCTCCATTTTCTCTTTATTCTCCATTTTATACTTTTAACTTTCAATATATAACCGCTAGATCCAGTCCATTAGTACATGATATTTTGCCTTCCAGGTAAATTCATTTGATGCAAAACTGTAATGAAACTGAATTTTCAAAGCGGTGCCATTGTTCTTTTTGCATCATGTTCTTCAAGCTACATGTAAGTTTATCTGCTCGTGTCTTCCATTCTCTCTTTTTTTACCATGCATGTAACAGTAGAAGCGTTCACAACCATTAGTATGTCTTCACTTTCTGTTTTCCAGTTTGAGAACGTGAACCAAATTCTTATTTATTTAATTATTAAGGGTAAATTATCGGAAACAACCCATAAATAAAGGTTTTTTCTAGGAACCACCCATATTTTTAAAAATTATAAAAACACACCTTTATGTTTATATAATTTACCAGAAACCACCCATATGTTTAAACTTAACCGAAATATCAATAAAAAACTCTTAAAATACAAAAATTCCTATACATTTGAAAAATCATAAAAAACTTTTAAAAATAAGGATATTAAATAAAATTTAAAATTTAGAAATAAATTTGAATTGTAGTATTATACTTTTTATTCATATGATATGTATTAAATGTGAAAACAAAACCTATACAAAAATACAGTGTCTTACAAATATCCTGATTTTTTTTATGGTGCCACTATTAATTATGTGTTACATGGTATCACATTTGTAATTTTACGACATCATATTTTTTGTACAAATTTAGTTTTCACATTTATAGTAAAATTGCAACTTTGAAAATAAGTAGTACAATTTGCATGTGTAGTTATAGTTTTTTATGATAGCGTGTAGTTGATAGTTATATTGAATAAATAATCGTGTATTATATGATTAACTTACTACGGATTATTTCACATACAAGTACAAATTTTTGTTACTTGTTATTACATATAAAGCATACAAACACAAATTTCATTGCACATAACATATAGTTTAAACTTTAATTTTAATACATTAAGATTTTTTATAAAATTTAATGTAGCAGTGATGATTGCCGGTAAATTTTTGTAACTTTTAATACTCCATATTTTTGCATAGATTTAGTTTTCAAATTTGAATACATATCATATGAATAAAAAGTATAATACTTCATTTCAAATTTATTTTATACTTTATATTTATTTATATCCTGATTTTTAAATGTTTTTTTATGTTTTTTGTGTATGATTTTTGTTTATGATTTTATTTGTTTTTAATAGTTTTTATGTTTCTTATTAATATTTCAATTACATTTAAATATATGGTTGGTTTTTGACAAATTTCATAAACATAAAGGTGTATTTTTATAACTTTTAAAGATAAGGTGGTTCCCAAAAAAACTCATATTTATGGATGGTTTCCGATAATTTACCCAATTATTAAATTTGAAACCTATAAATTAATTCTAATGAATAAGGATTTCTCTTCGTGATACATAATAGCTCATAGTAATATTTTGTTATATTTATTATAACATTTTATGTGAAGTTAATTTAATTTTAGGGTAAAGTTCAAGAGAAACAAAGAGTTTGGGTAAGACGGAAGGACGTAATATCAACCGTTAGATTAGATTAATATGCGGTTGAGATTAAAGTTGGTTTTTATATAATGGGCGGTTGGATTTGCAAAAAACCCTAGCGGTTGAGAGTGACGGTTACTTTTTTGAATCAAATCTCATCCGTTGGATTATTAGTAATCAACGGTAGAGATCATGTCTCACCGTCTCACATATATTTATCTGTCCTCCTAAAACCTCATTCTTGATTTTTATATACATATGTTTGAAAATAATTTATACTTTTATTTTATATAGTACTTAAAACAGTAATAACCTTTAACTTATTTTTTTTGGAACATGGACCGAATCGTAATTAATTTTATTATTACATGCATTTTTAATGACCATTTAAGTTAAGTTTAATAAACTATTTCAGCTATACATAATAGTATAAAAATAATATATGGTTTTGGGTATGACCACCCTAAAACTTATTTTTTAAATTATCGACCGAAATATTTTTATTATTTAATTTAAATATTTTAATTAATTTTTCAATCTATTTAATATTATAGTTTTATACAATTTTAAATTAAATTAAATTTTTATTTGTCTATAATTATTTTAACCATCATGATTTTGGGATTATTATATACTAATTATTTATAATTTGTTTATATACTAATTATTATAACAGTCATGAGTAAGGATTTTGGGGGACGAGTAATTTTTGTAAGATGGAAGGACATGATCTCAACCATTGATTTTGATTGATCTAACAGTTGAAATTAAATTGGTTTTTTATTTAAATAGGTAGTTGAATATGCAAAATATACAGATAATTGAGAATGACGGTTATCAATCTCAACCATTAGATATCCTACACATAAATACATGTCCTCGATCTCTTTCCTAACCGTCATGAATCAAAATCATGGTTTGGGAAGGTGAATCGAATTAAATTTAAAATATGATTTCTATAATGCATTTTAGGTTTTGTTTTTAAAAATGTATATATTACAGTTTATACATTTTGGTAAATTAATTCAAAGTTTTATTTACCTTTAATTATTATGATTGGGACTGAACGAGATTATATAACCTTTAATTGTAATTAATTACAATATTCAATTGTGAGAATGGATCAAATGAAAAGTGGTAGTTTGGTTATAAAATGCAAACAAATCTAGACCACCCATTAAATTACATCCAATGGTTAAAATAAAATCATACTAATTAATATATTTAATATATTTAATGATAAAATAAAATCATATTAATTAATATTAATTAATATATTTTAAATATATTAATTAATATATTTGGTAGATTTTTAGTGCATAAGTTATGATCCAGCTCATGGTGCCCAGTTCTTCTCTATAGGTCATAAGTGGACGCGCTCTCGCTATTTTCTAATGACGATAAAAGTTATGGCTAGCAGGCAAGTAACAGGTCAGTGCTTGCTGTTATTTTAGACAATATGCTGTGATTAGAGAAAGTTCACTGGTGAGCTGCTTTTTCTTTTTTACTTTTAGTTTTTATTAATGAACATCAGTTTTATCATCTTGAGTGATGGGGTTGGTATCTATTGCAGATGTGGAGGATGAATAATTTTATCCTCATGCTAAATTAAGGGGCTCTTATCTTGGAATGCTCATGTGGAATGTCCAAAGGACTACTAGATTTAGAGAATTTGTGGCTTCGACACCAGGCCAGTATCATGTAACTCATTTGCCAACACCTTTTGATATTGGATTCTGTTTGGCATTATGACGTAACTCATTATTGATGTTTTGCTTGTTTTTTTTCTTATTGGTTGAAATTAAGGAAATGCCATATTTCATAAGTTATGTTCTGCCGACAGAGAAGGAAATGCCAATACTTCAATAAGCAGGATTATTCTTCTATCTTGGCTGCCTGTTTCGAAAGTGTTTAGTATTTAGGATTTTGGCTTTTAAATTTTAAACAATGGCTCATTTGGTAAGACACTGACTATAAATGATTTAGACAAGAGTCAATATTTAACCGTATATAAGATTTTGAATTCTCATTTGGGGTTATGGTGTTTAAATTTTTGAGTATTGTCACGTAGGTGTGATGTTACTCTCTAAGGTGGAGCTGAAAGCAACTGAGATTCCAGTGAACCTATGTTTAAACAGTCTACCAATGCCCCTCCAATTCCATATTTTATTGCATTAAATTTTGTATACGAAACTGATTTTTTGGGAAATTGATTGTCTGTTTTTCTATTTATCAGGGAAAATTCTACCTGGCTGACCACAAATAAAGCATGGAATCCTGATGGGATGAGGTTACTGATAGAGCACTTTTGTATGCTATTTTAGGTCATTTACACTGCTTAGATTCTAACATATTTAGTATAAGATTACGCTTTTGGTGTAGTTTTGTATCTCAGGTTGATTGAAAGAGTTAGAACAAAAGTGCAACAAGAATGCTGAATCTCGGAACAAAAGACAACAAAGTTGACAAGAGCCAAAGACCAACGAGCGCGCGAGCAGTGTGGCCCGCGAGTATGGGTCGTGCAGAGCAGAGCAAAATGATGACGTCATCACGCGGAAAGAATATTTCTAAGTCTGGAATTTAGAGATAAAGATATTTCCAAAGCTGATTTTTAGTGATAAGGACATATTTCTCTTGCCTAATTATTCGTGGAAACCCTAGAAGGTAAGAGTATAAATACACAGCTACCAGGAAATTCCAGACATGTACATATTTGCGTAGAGAGGCGACTTGGAGCAGATTAGAAGAAAAGATTGAAGAACTGCCGGCGCAAGACTGAGACGCGCGCACCAGGCTATAGTGTCTTTACTTGTTGTTTTCATATGAATATTGAGATTAATATGTTCAACATGTCTAGCTAACTTTCTGAATTCAGTTTAGACTTTAATCTATGAATCATATGTTTTGAGGTTTTATTCTTAATGCATGACCTGTTTAGTATTAGTACTCCGAGCAAACTTGTATGATAACTAGTTTAGATAGTTAGGCGAAGCCTTTACCCGCAGACCTAATTATAGACTCTATTATCTAATGTTAAACTATCAGAGGTACGTTACAGTGAATGATAGGAGTAGCACTAGAATAGTTAGTCACTACCTTTACCGGATTCGTTGTTAATTAGACTAGGTTGGATAATAATATCATATAAACCTTTACCGGAATATATGTGTAAGTTATTAAGCCTTTACCGGACCTTAGCTTGCGTGAACAATCAGTCATAGATCTTTAGAAAACCCGTGATAAACATAGAAGTTCATAGTGATAAGTCTAAGCTGAGCTCATCTCTTATTTATAGTTAACACTTGTATTCATTCTGTGCGCCAGTAGTACTCACGCATCTGTTTTCTTTCTTTCACTTGTTTTAACTCACACAACCCAATCTTACTTTGTAGATAAAAGACGACTTCTCACCGTTCCCTGTGGATTCGACCCCTGACTTACCTAGACTATACTAGAGAGGAGAGGGACAAATTTGCAGCACACAACGACGTGCTAGTCAGTTACTTGTCAGACAGATCACACCAAAAAATTGGTTCATCCTTCATTCAGACATAAATTTGTACAGTATATCATTGTATGTTTATTTACGAAGTGATCCAATGTGCCTAATAGTTGTTAACTGTAACAACCTAAACTGATGGAGCCAAGCAGCAGGAATGATTAACAAAGGAAATGGGCCCGAGGCTGAAGATTGGGCCAGCGCTAACCCATGTATAAATAGTTGCTCGAGTCTGTAGATCATTAGCTAATGAATTGATTTGTATCAGATTTCCTTCCCTGTATCTTCTCTGTGATTTTCAGTTCTCAAGTCTTGTCCGAACCAATTAGGGTTCCTGCAAGCTCCACCGTTTGTAATCAGCCTCCGCCGCATCCGGCCTGGGTTCGTTACATTAACGTTGTCTTGTTTTCTTCTGTATAGACACAAAGTGGATGCACTCAGTTACGGTGTGATGTTACTCTCTAGATGGAGCTCAAAGCAACTCAGATTCCAATGAAACTTCTTTTAAACAGGCTACCAATGCTCCCTCCCTTTTCCATATTTATTGCATTGATTGTGCATACAAAACTGATTTTTTGGGAAACTGATTAACTGTGTTTCTATTTATCAGGGAAAATTCTACCAGGCTTACTGTAAATAAAGCATGGAATCCTGATGGACCGAGGTTACTTTTCATACAGATCACACCAAAAATTGATTCATCCTTCATTCAGACAAAAATTTGTACAGTATATCATTGTATATTTATTTACGAAGTGATCCAAGGTGCCTAATAGTTGTTAACTTTGTCTTGTTTTCTTCTGTATAGACACAAAGTGGATGCACTCAGTTTCTCTGATGACCGTGGGAATTATGGCAAGTGGACCATAGGTAATATAGGTCAGTGTTAGATTTTTTGACAGAGTACCCCATATTCCTTTAATGGTGATGGAAGTAAGTTCAGTGGTGAGTTGATTTGCCCTCTCCTTTTTGTTTTAGTGCTTTACAGTTTCTTTGTAAATATCGTTATCGTTCAGTCACTCACGTACTCCACACAATCACTCACTCACACAATAACAAACACTCACTCACGTATTTATCATATATATGATTTTGTGTCCTTATTTGGGGTAATGGTGTTTAAATATTTGAATATTGTCGTGGAGGTGCGATGTTACTCTCTTAGGGGTAGCTGAAAGCAATTGAGATTCCAATGAACCTACGCTTAAACAGACTGCCAATGCTCCCTTTTCCAAATCTTATTGCATTGATTTTATATATGAAACTGCAGCGGGCCAAAGCTTGGGCCGAAGCTTGGGCCGAAGCTTGGGCCTAATGGAGCGTAGTTGAACCAAGGCGTGAAGCGTGCGGAGTTGAGCCATGCTGGAGTGAAGGAGATGAAGACCGAAGGTGGAGCTGGACGCGGACAGAAACACGTGGTCAATTGAGTTTGAAAAGTATAAATAGACTGAATGAAATGTAATTGAACAGACTTGTAATTTGAACTTTGTACCTCTCATTTCAATTCAATAAAATCTACAGCTTCGTCCGGATCCTCGATCCCTGCGAGCTCTTCCCTGCAATCGGTTCTCCGTCTCGACCTTGAATCGTTGCAATTGGTATCAGTAATCCAGGCGATCGTGTTGTGCGATTTCCGTTATCGTGATTCAAACTTCTAAGACCTGGCGCCATTGACGATTGCAAAATTGTCAAAGCAGATGGATGAACGCCTGCATCTACTCGAGCAACAGATCAACGATCATCATCTGTTCCAACAGCAACAACAAGTACATCAACAGAATAATGATCTGCGATTACAGGAGCTGAGTGATCGGCTTGCGGAATTGATCACTAGACTTCCGATTGTGCGCCAACCTGATCCTGCTATTCCGATTGCAAGACAGCCTGAGGTTCCTGCAAACGGAAGACTGCTGAGTTCAACAATGAAGGTATGCATCCTCATCCTATACGTCCTATGAATTTCTCACCTAAAATTGAATTTCCTATATTCGATGGTAGCAATCCTAGAATGTGGATCAAAAAATGCAAGAAATATTTTGACCTTTGCAAGATTGCTGAAACTCAACAAGTGATTATACATGACTGGAAAAGCTGAATCATGGATGAGCAGTTACCTAAGTGTGCGCGTTAATGTTGAGTAGAATGATTTTGTGGTTGATCTCTGCACACGGTTCAAAGAGAACATAGGCAGCAGTGTTGTGGAAGAATTCAACAAGTTGCAGCAAATGGATTCATTGGAAGATTATCTTGACTCTTTTGAAAATCTCAGAGGTTTGATGTTGCACAGAAATGCGTTGTTACCTGATTCTTACTTTCTGGACAGCTTCATTGGTGGACTTGCTCCAACAGTTAAGCCATTTGTTAGAGCTTTGAAACCTGCAACAATTTCAGAGGCAATTGAGTTAGCCAGATGTCAGGAGGACAGTTTGTTAGCTGCGAGGGTGTCTCAGAAGGCTTTCCAGGAGAAACCTAGTTTCAGACAATATTCTCAACCAGGACGGTCATTCATTAAGCCTGCTAATTCGAACTATACTACAAAATTTAGCCAGCCTTTTCCTTCTCCTACTACTCAGGCGAAGATTGATGCAATTACCAAGTTTAAAAAGTTGACACTAGCAGAAATTGATGAGAAAAAGAAGAACTTATGCTTTAATTGTGATGAGACATATGCACCAGGCCACAAGTGTAAAGGGAAATTATATAGTATTGTACTGGTACCTTCAGATAATATTGAGGATACCGGTACTGAGATGTTGGATAATGACTGTGAGGATGAGGTGTTGGAGGAATGCTTTCCTGTTCCTGCAAATTTCAATGGAGACCAGCCATTAATTTCTCTAAATGCTATAGCCGGCCAGAATGCGTATCAGACTATGCGTGTGAATGGTAAAGCAGGGAATGTTGCTATTCATATCCTAATCGATTCTGGCAGTACACATAATTTCCTAGATGAAACAGTGGCCAAAAATATAGGATGCAAGCTCACTACTACATATCCCTTGGAAATTTCGGTTGCAAATGGGGATAAGCTGATTACAACAAAAATGTGTAAGAATTTTTGTTGTACCTTACATGGTGTTCTATTCACCATGGATGTGATGATTGTTCCTTTAGGTGGCTGTGAGATGGTCCTGGGGATCCAATGGCTCTCTTTGCTTGGACCTGTTATTTGGGATTTCAATAAGTTGAGAATGGAATTTATGTACAATGCAAAAAGAGTCGTAATCAGAGGAACCACTAAGGGTAACATCAACTGGATCTCAGGCAAAGCAATGCATAATGAACTCAAAAAAGCTAGGAGGGACACGGGACAACTATTTGCTTTGTCAATTCAAATTCCTAGCTTGATCAAAGACTCTGAAGTTCTTGAATTACCTGAGTGCATCAAGGCTGTCTTAGATGAATTCCCTGATATTTTTGCAGAACCCACTGACCTTCCTCCTAGGCGAGACCAGGACCACAGGATCCATTTGTTACCTGGCACAAAACCTGTGAATGTCAGACCTTATAGATACCCAGTGATCCAAAAAGATGCTATAGAAAAGATCACTAAGGAAATGCTTGAGGCAGGGGTGGCTAGAGTGAGTCACAGCCCTTTTTCCTCACCTATTGTAATGGTTAAAAAGAAAGATGGATCATGGAGGTTTTGTGTGGACTATAGAGAACTTAACAAGCACACTGTTAAGGATAAGTTTCCTATTCCTGTGATTGATGAGCTACTGGATGAACTACATGGTTCCTGCATATTTTCTAAAATTGACTTAAGGTCTGGCTACTGGCAAATCAGGATGCATACTGCTGATATAGAAAAAACTGCTTTCAGAACTCATGAGGGTCACTATGAATTTGTAGTGATGCCATTTGGGCTTACTAATGCCCCTTCTACTTTTCAAAGTCTTATGAACTCTATTTTCAAGGACTATCTGAGGAAATTTATCTTGGTTTTCTTTGATGACATTTTAATCTACAGTGGGGATACGCTTAGTCATGCTTCCCACTTAAAGATTACTCTATCTATCCTCCGGCAACATAAGCTTCTAGCTAAATTCAGCAAATGCAAATTTGGAGTGAAGTCAGTGGATTACCTGGGCCATGTGATCTCCTCTAAGGGTGTTGCCACTGACCCTTCCAAAATTCAAGCTATGTTGGAGGATTTCTGGGACTAACTGGTTATTACAGGAAGTTCATAAAAAATTATGGCATCATCAGTAGGCCTCTGTCTGCTCTATTATAGAAAAATGCATTTATTTGGTCTATTGATAGTGATTCTGCATTTGAGAAACTAAAGAAGGCTATGACTGATGCCCCTGTATTGGCTTTACCTGATTTTGAGGTGCCTTTTGAAATTGAAACTGATGCTTCAGATAGTGGCATTGGAGCTATCTTATCTCTGAATTCCCATCCCATCGCATTCATAAGTAAAGCTTTGTCTGAAAAACACAAGGCTTTGTCTACATATGAGAAGGAATTACTTGCTGTAATTTTTGCTATTGAGAAATGGAGACCTTACTTGGTTGGAAGGAAGTTCTTGATTAAGACGGATCATTTCAGCCTTAAATACTTATTGGACCAGCGCATCACTACACCCTTTCAAGTAAGTGCCTGCCAAAATTGTTTGGATTGGATTTTGAAATCTTATACAGACAAGGTAAAGGATAATTCTGCAGCAGATGCTTTATCTAGAGTCCATGGTGCTGAATTGAATTCTCTTTTAATATCTCAAGTACGGACTGACCTGTTCGATCGAGTTAAGGCCAGTTGGTCCATTCCTGAATTTGTCCATGTTGTGGAGGAAGCCAAGACCAATCCTGCTGGGTCCAAGAAAATTATTTGGCAGCAGGAATCTTTGTTGAGAAAGAACAGACTAGTAGTGGGTCTGATATTACCTTGAAGAATGATATATGCTCCTTGTTCCATGATTCTTCCTTGGGGGGCCATTCTGGAGTTCATGCCACCTATAAAAGAATTTCCCAGCTATTCTACTAGAAAAACATGAAAGATATTAGACAATGGATCAGACAGTGTGTTACTTGTCAACAAAATAAATCTAGTCATAGAGCACCTGCTGGACTTCTTCAACCATTGCCTATACCAGATGCTATATGGACTAATATCTCAATGGATTTCATTGACGGTTTGCCTAAATCTAAAGGAAAGGACACTATTTGGTGGTGGTTGACAGGTTGAGCAAATATGCTCATTTTCTGTTGTTGGCTCATCCTTATAAAGCTTCTGATGTGGCACAAATTTATTTTGACAACATTTTCAAGCTTCATGGAAATCCTAAATCAATTGTTAGTGACAGGGACAAAATCTTTATCAGCCATTTCTGGAAAGAGCTTTTCAAACTTCAGAAAGTGGAATTATTAATGTCTACAGCCTATCATCCCCAAACTGATGGCCAAACTGAGGTTGTAAACAAATGCCTAGAGACCTATCTAAGGTGTATGACTGGTGAGAAACCTACAGATTGGGCTAAGTGGGTACCTTTGGCAGAGTGGTGGTATAACACCAGTTTCCATTCTTCTACTGGTACTACTCCCTATGAAGTTGTCTATGGACAACCTCCTCAGGTGCACTTGCCTTATGTCCATGGTGACAGCCCTGTTGCTCAGGTGGATAAGAGTCTGCAAGCTAGAGAAGATTGCATCAGTATGTTAAAGTTTCATTTGAAGAGCCAATGTGACAAGCATAGGACTGATTCTCAATTTGCTATTGGTGATCTTGTCTATGTTAAGCTACAGCCCTATCGTCAACAATCTGTTGTGCTCAGGAATTCTCAAAAGTTATCTGCTAAGTACTTTGGTCCTTTCCCTATTATTGCTAGAATTGGTGAGGTGGCCTACACGCTTCAATTACCTGCTCATTCCAGGATTCATCTTGTCTTCCATATATCTCAACTTAAGAGGCATCATGGTCCGGCTCCTCTCTCCAGTTCCTTGCCGGCCATTGATGCCAATTTGCAGATAAGCTCTGTTCCTGTTGCAATCATTGATAGGAAATTAGCTAAGAAAGGAAATGTTGCTGCTGTATATTTTCTTGTTCATTGGTCAGATGGCTCGGAGGAGGATGCTACCTGGGAGTGGTCGGAGGATTTCGTGCGCCGCTTCCCTGATTTTCCGGTTGACGCGGGTGGCGATAGTGCAGCGGGCCAAAGCTTGAGGGCAAGCTTACTCTCAAGGGGGTGGAGTGCAGCGGGCCAAAGCTTGGGCCGAAGCTTGGGCCTGATAGCGCACAGTTGAACGAAGACGCAAAGCGTGCGGAGCTGAGCTATGTTGGAGCGAAGGAGATAAAGACCAAAGGCGAAGCTGGACGCGGGCAGAAAGAATTGGTCAATTGAATTTGAATAGTATAAATAGATTGAAAGAAATGTAATTGCTCAGACTTGTATTTTGAACTTTGTACCTCTTTTTTCAATTCAATAAAATCTACAGCTTCGTCCGGATCCTTGATCCCTGCGAGCTCTCCCCTGCAATCGATTCTCCGTCTCGACCTTGAATCGTTGCGAAGTGCCTGACCGGAATATATAACTAATTGTATTTATAGTTTGACAAAGCCGAAGAGTACATGAACAAGTTATTTAATTTTTCATGATTTTCTCCGAAAGGGTTGTTCGAGTGAGTGCGCATGAAGACAAGATCAGACAAGGTTCTGAATAAAACAAATGTCTACCATGAATTTACTCAATGCATCATGATTTAGAATCGATCTACTATCACACAATCATCAATCTTTAAGTGCAGATCTTACAACAAATTGGCCCAACTTACTAGTTGTCTCCCTTTTCTACACATCGGACATTGTCGACGTTTGCGTCCAATCACCAGTTCTGTCGCCTGAACTTGACCTGCTTGCTCAATTTTTTTTGATTGAACGAGCACAAGACTCGAAAGGTACATAAAGAGCACTTAAACCCAACCGTACAAACGAATGGAGACCTCGAACACAGAATAAAAGTAAGCTAAGCGTAAAGTGGACGAGGTACTTGGCCTCAGTACCCGAAAAAATAACCAACTAAAAGTAAAGTCTGTCCGTGATCAGCCACTGCCGAGAACGCGATGATAATAAAAAATATCGATTGTGAGCATCCAGAAAGATATTCTCGGATGAGAACCGATGAAGGACTAGTGGTAGATGGTTCAACCGAACTGAATAAGGCAAATTGAAATGAGACTGAACCAACTGAGGATTGAACCAACCGGTTCAACAAGATCAAATGACACAACAAGCAGCAGCCAGGTGTCAAGCATCGAAAACGAAGACGATGACACAGCGAAAGATCCCAAAAAGCTACCTGGTCGAAGACGCCCGCTGAATGACCACCCAGCTGAGGGAATCAAAACTCCGCCGACAGAAGCCCCAAGAGCACCCAAAGCCACCCTGCCGACGGACACAAACATC
This sequence comes from Sedum album, assembly GCA_006409495.1. NCBI lineage: Eukaryota > Viridiplantae > Streptophyta > Magnoliopsida > Saxifragales > Crassulaceae > Sedum > Sedum album. The sequence continues at coordinate 25,695 of QZGG01000748.1, forward strand.
TACAGAAAAAGAAACAAACAAACCGGACAAAACTGTACAGCACCCACAGACGGAGACGACGGCGTTGGAAGATAGAATCGGTGAACCAGCCGTCGCACACGCTTGACTTTCTTGAATCTACACTTCCGTGTATCAATTTTTTATTTGACCTGCTTGCTCAATAAACACCAAAACTCCCTTTACACAAGTTCTCCGGAAAGCCGACTCCGAATTTAAAATGAAGTGCCTGACCGGAATATATAACTAATTGTAATTATAGTTTGACAAAGCCGAAGAGTACATGAACAAGTTAAGACATTCCTTACATTCAAACATAATTTCAAAAGAAAGATTACAAGCAAAAAGATCATCCAAGAAACAAAGAACATACAATAAAAATTACACCATAACTTCATTTAAAAAATTCTTTTCGGCTCATTGCGGAAGTTTTTACCACCTTTAGTTGTCTTGAGATCTACGGCCAGTGCGACTGTTTAATCCTCTTCTATTCCGAGATTTTGAGGATCTTAAAACAAACTCTCAACTGCAAAAATGGAACAAGCGCTCTTACTTGCTCCATTTAGGCCTCACCTCAATGCCTTGAACAACAAGCCCGGCTTTCCAATTTCCACTCTTGATCTCACTGAGGCTCATCTCCAGCTCCCTAATTTCACCTCCTTTTATGAAGTACTCACCCAACTCAATTTCAAGCCAGCCGTCTTGTCTCTGCTTGGGAGCTGGACTTGCTTTTTCCCTAACTTGATCTGGAGGTGGTCCTTGCGCTGCAAGTAAATGCGCGCGAGTGCGACTAAAGAGCGCAACACGCCTAGGTACAATATGAAGCTGTCTAGGCTGGCCTACTTCAGCATAATCAAGGTAAACGCTTTTGGTGCAACTTCCATCACCACTAATTCCAACGGACACCTCTGCTGGCTGATAGTCAAAGCCATAACCTCCTTCAGTAAACTTGAAGACAAGATAAGCTGCATAGTTGGTTTCAGATGACAGCAGGGATGACTCAATCTTTCCATGAATCTCGAGCCAGCATACAGAACGGAGCTCGGCCACCTCAGGAAATCTACCAACATAATACCCAACAGATCAAAATCCACATTTCTCATCATCTACAGGACTCAAAATATAGAAATTTAAGAACAAGATGATACCTGGACTCAGGAAGGGACATCCACTTCCAGTAGCTTGGAGTATCACCCCATACTATGTCAAGATCCCTAGCTGATATCATATAACACTTCTTGCCACTCCATTTATCCAAGAAGAAACTCTGCACATAACATTCAAATATCACTTTTGACAAGTAAAATCAGCACTCAAAAATGACATGAAAACATTTTCAGAACAACATATATAAGAAGAGAAGTATTAACCTTGAGGCCTCCATCGATGAGAAGTGGGATTTCAGAGAGCCTGATGAACATCATCTTCTTGGAGAGACCCAAAATCAGCTGCTGGTAAGTTGGGTCAGAGCGACCAACTACCTCAAGATAGTCAAAAGGCAAGAACCTCTCCCAAACTGCATCACTCTCAGCAGCAGACCTGAACATGATGGATAAAGAGCAAGTCTACATGCGTCAGGAGGGGTTGTATAAGAGATGATATTGGCTACGCAGCCTTCGGTCAGATCACATAAGTCAGCAGCAAACGACATGTTTGGAAGTGTCAAAGTTGGAAGCTTTTGGTAATGTTTTTGATGAAAAGATTGAAATGGGATGAAGTTTTAAGTTTGTGTTTCTTAGGGTTTTATAAACTAGCAGTGTTGATAAGTATGCAATGCATGCAAGTGTGTAACCGATACAGAAGAGAAGAAGAAGAAGATGGCGATAAAGATCTTTGTGTGTGATTCTTCGCTCTTAAGTTTTAGTCCCACTGACAAGATATTGCCTCTTTATTTGTCGCTTGACATAAAACGGCGCCGTTAGTTTACTTGTACAGTTTATGTTACTTTCTCTTCTACTGGTAAACTTGCTAAATTCGGCAAAAGAAAAGCCGCCAAGGTCAAGCACATGATCTTGTCTCCAGATATTTTCATATCTTGTTTTTTACTCCCTCCGTCCCATTATTAATGTCTCATTTCCTTTTTGGGTGTCCCAAAATCATCTTCCCATTTCTAAAACTTACCATAAATGAACATGTCTTCTTTAGTTTTCTACCACATATTTCTCCTCTCTCTTCCTTTTTCACCAATTATTATCTATCAAATCACTTTTTTCTCTTTCCTTACTACACAACTATCTTTTTTAATTATTTTTTCTTTCATTCCTTAAAAACCGTGTAAAGAACCAAATGGGACATAAATTATGGGACGGAGGGAGTAATTTTTTACTGAAAGGTAATTATGTATGACAGTAAAATAAAATGTTACATAAAAGATCTAAAAATGATTAATTAATTAACGCAAGAAGAAGGACATCATCTTAATTATTGAAATCAAATGAAAAGTTAATCGTTGAAAATTTGATTATATCTGCATCACAAATATTTTACATGGCTATTTCAATGAATTGTATATCTATCCTATATATAATTGGGGAAGTGCCTTATTACCGGTTACCATCCTGAAGCCACATTTTATCCCGAAAATACCCTTAGGTTTAAAAAACAAATAATGATGTAGTAACTTCCCTCATCCTCATCATCTCGATTCCCGATCGGCTATACCCATCCCTGAAATTGCTTCTCTTGGACTCCTTCACCGTTTGACCTCCGACCATTCTCATAATCTCTTCGGATCTGTCACTGTCATCCGTCTATCTTCACAATCTCTTCAAGTTCTACACAGTCATCCCTCCACGCATCCTCAACATCATCTTCTCCAACGTCGATCTAAAAACAATTGCCAATCTTGGGAGGAACGGTAATTGTTATCCCTTCATCTTCAAATTAAATGATTTTTGACTTTAATCCAACTTATTAATTCTGATTTGAAACCCTACTGTTTGGTTTTATGTGTTGTGTGTTTATCCACACTTCGTAGATTATTTTTAGGATAATTTGTAGATTAATTTCTATCTTTATGGCTTGAAAACTAGATATCATTTCATTATTTGCTTAATTTTCTTCACTGGTAACTACTAAGGATTAACTTAAACATTCAGTATCCAGTACTGGAATTTCTAATTTGTGTTTAATTATATACATTCATGTTTTTAAAACTACTATACATGCAGGATTGGGTAACATTATTCATTTAAGAATGTGGTCTGTATTTTTTGGTTGAATTGAAAGTTTTTATACTTTGCGTTCATTTTTACTACTCATTAAATTAGTTGCTGATGTTTACGTATTACTTATTCAGGTCAGTTAAAAGTTTATGTGTGGAGATGGATATGATTGACAAATTGGGTTACATCATTAAACTACGCTAACAGGACATATACATCGAAATATCATTTTGAGGACCCTATTTGGTATGATATTTTATAACTTTTATCATTTTGAGTTGCATATCATAATTACTGTTACAAAGAGATTTTTTGTTTTGTTAAGATTTGATATGGGTTTGAAATTTGTACTTTGATGCACTTTTGGTTTTGTTATGTTCCAATTATATGGGTTGGACCATTGTGATACTTGGCTAACACAGACAATGAATGATTGTTTGTCTAATTTATTGGTGTTTTGTATTGTGAAATTGGTATGGTTCGTCTAATTTTATGGTTTGATTTCGTGTTGTCATTAGTAGTGATAATAGTAATGAAAGATGGTTGGTAATTTTTCAGCAGAAAGTAAGTTGTATCTATCTATCCTATATATAATTGGGGAAGTGCCTTATTACCGGTTACAGTGGTGAAACCACTTTTTTTTCCGAATTTACCCTTGAAAACTGATAGAAAGAACGGGCGCACTGTAATTGCCGGTTACTCTTTCCTCTTTACTCTTTGTCTTATTTTGATGCTCAATTATTTCCCTAATTTATTGATTCATGTGTTTATAAGACAAAAATGGTGCAAATTAGGGTCTGGAGGTTTTGAATTTTGATATGGTTTGTGTTGATTTTTTGAATTGCAGGCTACGATTAAGAAGATTATGCAAGCAGATGAGGATGTTGGGAAGATTGCATTGGCTGTTCCTGTCCTGATGTGTATGTGATTTTTTTTTGTTTTTTATGAATTTCGGTAGCTGTTGTCACTTTAAGGAATTTTTTGGGTTTGATAGATTTATGTTGTTTATTTTTCTTGCAGCAAAAGCGTTGAGTTATTTTTGCAAGATTTGTGTGAACGTACTTACGGCATCACAGTACAGACGGGAGCAAGGACAGTCAGCTCTTTGCATTTGTAAGTGTTTGATGCTCTGCCGTTGTTCTTATACATATTGAGTGAAATATAGTGCCTGAGATCATATCATATGTAACTGTTACATATAGTTTTAGCATTTAACTGTGTTTATAATTTTTCTCTTAAAGAAGAACTTTTATCTACACAAGGCCTGCTTCAACCTTTGTAGTTGACAATGGATGGATAGTGAACCATTAGGAATAATATTGATCCGGAAGGGTTGAGATATTAAGTTATCACCTCTTTTCGCCTTATGAAGCATTCAATTTAAAAAGCCAGCTAATACTAACATTTATTTTTATGGCAGGAAGCATTGTGTTCAGAGATACAGTATATTTGACTTTTTAAAGGAAGTTGTGAGTAAAGTCCCAGATTATATACATTCCGGTTCCTCTGATGCAGTCCGAACCATATCTAGGAGAAGGTTAGGATTTGTCTCTTTGGTTTTTTTGGTGCTCATGTTTATAGATCCAGATTTATTGAATGAATGTGTTAATTTTGTAGCAGGAAAGTTGCTGGATAAGAATTATCAGACAGTGATGAGCAGTCATAGAGGAGTCGAATGGTAAGTTTATGTTTTTATATGCACAGTCAAAGAGGAGTCGAATGGTAACCAAATTTTATATGCACAGTCACGACTGTGCACCAATAGCTAGTGTCTAATAACTAGTGAAATGTGAATAAATAAGACAAAATTTTATCCGAAATCAAAACTGAAGTTATAGAAACAAAGTGTAGCAAATTGTTTGTTACTCTTGCAACATTTCTCAAATGGTGATCAACAGTAGAAAAACATAGGAGCTTATTTCAAACCAACTAACTTACACCATTCAGTTACCAGTCTTATTGCTTCTTTCAAGAGACACATCATTAGCTTCCTCTGTGGCTGATGCAGCTTCTGCCCTCCCGTGACAGCTTCCTCCCTAACCGCCTTTGCTCTCTCTTCTGCTCTTTGAAAGTCTTCTTTCAGCTGCAAATAAGAGTCCTCTATTTGCTTTGATGCACCTCTTGGAAGAAAAGGTTTGCGGAAAGATTTGCCTAAAATTTGAGTTCCTTTCTTTGTGCCCGTAACGTCATCCATAATTACAAGTTCTTTATCTACAGTCAAAGGATCAGCTTCCCCGTCAGGATCATCTAAGGCTCCTAAACGCTCATGTAATTTTTCATTGACTTTTTCTTGCATTTTTTCCTGATCAAAAGCAAACGAGACAAGAGGTGATTAGATATAAAATAAAAAGTAACTCAATGAGACATCAAAAGAAGTGTTAAACATATGTAATCAAAATTCAGCAGCCATATTTAATATATTTACACCAATTGAAATTTAGTGTCAAAACATCAAAAGAAGTGTTAAACATATGTAAGCAAAATCAAATTCACCAATAAAACACATCAATGATAAATTAACACGTTATACACTACGAATAACAAAAATATCAGCAACAATGCTATAAGAATTAATAACAATTCAGGAGCAATGTAAAACAAAACACGATTAACATTACATAAACAATGTTAGACATCATGTAGTTATCTTTAGATTAATCGAAATTCAGTGGCCAAGTTAAACACAAATACCATAATTGCAATTCAACATTTAAACTAAGCAATCATTTTAAACATATTTAAAGGATTCAAATTCACCACCAAAATTTATATCTATCCTATATATAATTGGGGAAGTGCCTTATTACCGGTTACCATCCTGAAGCCACATTTTATCCCGAAAATACCCTTAGGTTTAAAAAACAAATAATGATGTAGTAACTTCCCTCATCCTCATCATCTCGATTCCCGATCGGCTATACCCATCCCTGAAATTGCTTCTCTTGGACTCCTTCACCGTTTGACCTCCGACCATTCTCATAATCTCTTCGGATCTGTCACTGTCATCCGTCTATCTTCACAATCTCTTCAAGTTCTACACAGTCATCCCTCCACGCATCCTCAACATCATCTTCTCCAACGTCGAAAAAACAATTGCCAATCTTGGGAGGAACGGTAATTGTTATCCCTTCATCTTCAAATTAAATGATTTTTGACTTTAATCCAACTTATTAATTCTGATTTGAAACCCTACTGTTTGGTTTTATGTGTTGTGTGTTTATCCACACTTCGTAGATTATTTTTAGGATAATTTGTAGATTAATTTCTATCTTTATGGCTTGAAAACTAGATATCATTTCATTATTTGCTTAATTTTCTTCACTGGTAACTACTAAGGATTAACTTAAACATTCAGTATCCAGTACTGGAATTTCTAATTTGTGTTTAATTATATACATTCATGTTTTTAAAACTACTATACATGCAGGATTGGGTAACATTATTCATTTAAGAATGTGGTCTGTATTTTTTGGTTGAATTGAAAGTTTTTATACTTTGCGTTCATTTTTACTACTCATTAAATTAGTTGCTGATGTTTACGTATTAAATTAGTTGCTCATTAAATTGGGTTACATCATTAAACTACGCTAACAGGACATATACATCGAAATATCATTTTGAGGACCCTATTTGGTATGATATTTTATAACTTTTATCATTTTGAGTTGCATATCATAATTACTGTTACAAAGAGATTTTTTGTTTTGTTAAGATTTGATATGGGTTTGAAATTTGTACTTTGATGCACTTTTGGTTTTGTTATGTTCCAATTATATGGGTTGGACCATTGTGATACTTGGCTAACACAGACAATGAATGAATTGTTTGTCTAATTTATTGGTGTTTTGTATTGTGAAATTGGTATGGTTCGTCTAATTTTATGGTTTGATTTCGTGTTGTCATTAGTAGTGATAATAGTAATGAAAGATGGTTGGTAATTTTTCAGCAGAAAGTAAGTTGTATCTATCTATCCTATATATAATTGGGGAAGTGCCTTATTACCGGTTACAGTGGTGAAACCACTTTTTTTTCCGAATTTACCCTTGAAAACTGATAGAAAGAACGGGCGCACTGTAATTGCCGGTTACTCTTTCCTCTTTACTCTTTGTCTTATTTTGATGCTCAATTATTTCCCTAATTTATTGATTCATGTGTTTATAAGACAAAAATGGTGCAAATTAGGGTCTGGAGGTTTTGAATTTTGATATGGTTTGTGTTGATTTTTTGAATTGCAGGCTACGATTAAGAAGATTATGCAAGCAGATGAGGATGTTGGGAAGATTGCATTGGCTGTTCCTGTCCTGATGTGTATGTGATTTTTTTTTGTTTTTTATGAATTTCGGTAGCTGTTGTCACTTTAAGGAATTTTTTGGGTTTGATAGATTTATGTTGTTTATTTTTCTTGCAGCAAAAGCGTTGAGTTATTTTTGCAAGATTTGTGTGAACGTACTTACGGCATCACAGTACAGACGGGAGCAAGGACAGTCAGCTCTTTGCATTTGTAAGTGTTTGATGCTCTGCCGTTGTTCTTATACATATTGAGTGAAATATAGTGCCTGAGATCATATCATATGTAACTGTTACATATAGTTTTAGCATTTAACTGTGTTTATAATTTTTCTCTTAAAGAAGAACTTTTATCTACACAAGGCCTGCTTCAACCTTTGTAGTTGACAATGGATGGATAGTGAACCATTAGGAATAATATTGATCCGGAAGGGTTGAGATATTAAGTTATCACCTCTTTTCGCCTTATGAAGCATTCAATTTAAAAAGCCAGCTAATACTAACATTTATTTTTATGGCAGGAAGCATTGTGTTCAGAGATACAGTATATTTGACTTTTTAAAGGAAGTTGTGAGTAAAGTCCCAGATTATATACATTCCGGTTCCTCTGATGCAGTCCGAACCATATCTAGGAGAAGGTTAGGATTTGTCTCTTTGGTTTTTTTGGTGCTCATGTTTATAGATCCAGATTTATTGAATGAATGTGTTAATTTTGTAGCAGGAAAGTTGCTGGATAAGAATTATCAGACAGTGATGAGCAGTCATAGAGGAGTCGAATGGTAAGTTTATGTTTTTATATGCACAGTCAAAGAGGAGTCGAATGGTAACCAAATTTTATATGCACAGTCACGACTGTGCACCAATAGCTAGTTAATGATAATAACTAAAATGTTATAAACCAAGAATAAAAAAACTCAGCAATTATGTTATAAGAATTAATTAAAATTCAGGAGCAATGTAAAACAACATATACAATTAACATTCCACAAACAATGCTAGGCATCATGTAGTTGTTTTAAAGCAATCAAAAGTCACCAGCCATGTTAAACATATGTACCACTGTTGAAGTTTATCAGCAGTTGTGTTAAACCTAAATAATTTCAAATTAACCGCCAAAAATTTGAATGAGATAGCGGATTCGGATCCGGTGCAGCGCTGCTATTTGCTGCGGGTACCAAAACGACGTCGTTTTGACGTTTTTTACTAATATCCTATGTAGTTTTAAATGAACCCTTTACTAAAACTACGTAATTTTAGCTCGCAGCAAATAGCTTTAGCTGCACTGGATCTAATTCCTGAGATAGCGTCATATTTGAATCAGAAAAGTTTTAAAATGTAACATTAATTCTTTACTAGATAAAACTTGGAGTACACTTCAGCAAATGCATCAATGATAAGTGACATGTGATTTTTTTCATGAAATTCTGCTGCTCTAAGAGTGAAGGAGATTCTACACTTCAGCAAATGCATTATCGTAAGACTCTTTCCTCATTTGAATTGAATCCCTACGACCGATGGTAGAAGATAGTAGATTTCTCATCTCATGGGTAGCCGATAATTTTCCCTTACGCTCAGACATTATCTTAATTTTATTTTTACCGCATGTTTTAAAGATATGCCGAAGGCGTGTGCCATTAGACACTCCTCTTTTGGTTTCATCTCCTATAAGTAAATAAAAAATGTAATTAACATATACAATAATATTAAAAATTAACAAATGTTAAAATATGAAGAAAATGTAAAGAAAGAATATAGAGACAAATGGAGATGTAAGGGAGGAAGGTAGGGGTTTTATTCTTATTCATTTTACATAATACAAAGCCTTTACAAAGATTATGAAATGAAATGCAACTCAGTACTCATATAACCATCATTAATGTATATTTATACACTTCCCTTCCGAAAGACTAGAGTAAATAGAACTTTCTTGATCTGCCTCGTTAAAACCCGTATCTTGAAAAAACCCAATTGAAAAAAAACCAAGATATGGGGAAAATAGTACATATACAATTCTCCCCCTCAAATTGACATTCGTTTAACTTGATGTTAGATTCTTCATGATATTGTACTGCAGGACCTATCATATAGGCGAAAGAAACCGCTTGTCCGAATGTATAAATTATCTAGTTAAACCATTTCCTTCGTAAACCGGATGGGTAAAAACAAAGGGAGGGAAAAAGAGTACAATCATAACAATCTCCCTCAACTCAACATTTTTAGACTTAACTAGATATACATTGTTTTAATAATCCAACACTGCTGTTGGCGACATATCAAATTATCGGCGATATCTTTTTTATTTTCTCGTCAAAAGAATCTCTTTTGTAGTTTTCCTTTATTCATGAACCATCTAACTTATCGACATCTTTTTACATCGTATATATTCCTTTCACTTTCAAGAAAGTATATGTGGAGTTACTTCAGAAATCTCCAAACGAAGTGGTGCATTTTCAGAATGCATATGTGATTTTGTAACTTGCTTGGCTTATGTAAACACATTAGATATTATGTTTCAAAATCACTTATATGATTTAAGATATAAGGATAACAAGATGATATTTTTTCATCTTCTCATAGGAAAATTGCAAAAATTATTCAATTTATCCTTTTAATTATCTCATTTTGTATCCTCTTGAAGATGTAATCTTTTTTCCTTCATCAAATTAACAATCACAATATCGAACTTCAAATTAATTTGCTCTAGATATTTGATGATTCGTGAGGATTCAAACCCCACATGATTTCCTATACTCTTTATTGTCTTAAATTAAATATTTTAAAGGAGGAATGTGAACATGCATTACACATAAATATCAAGTTCTGTTCTGGAGATACTTGTGGAGAACTATACTATGTGGTTGATATGAGTCATGTAAAATCATCTATTTGTGAAGTTGCATTTCTCAAAATCTTAAGAAGTTCACTTAACTATAGGAACAATAATTAAACAATATATCCATATATTCATGACTCTATTAGGTTAATTTGCGAAGGTACGTGAACTACTAACACTCATAGAAACAAATAATAAATTCTAATAAAAACCTTTTGTGTAATTTATCCACACAATCTAGCCAAATCATTTAATTAACTTAACTAGATAATGAGTTCACATTTGTGGTTCCTTCGGGGAACATAAGATATTTTGCGTTTACTTTTATTTTAAATTGTTCGTGTAAATTTACCAAGTTTACAGACCGCTCATGCCGAGTCACCATTTGTGATGAACTATTGGTTCTCAAGTGGGTGCTCTTTTAAACATTCGGTGATCTTTAAGATCATGAGTTCGTCGGTGTGACCAACTCAAAATATTTCACTCTTCTGAAGTGATGATCATATTTCTCTCTACATGAAATAATATTTTATATTTATTCATTGTAAGATAATATAGTCACTCTTCAGGAATGTATAACTTTCATTTAAATCACAAGATAATATAAAACGGAAAAACTTTTAACAAATTTACAATCTCGTTAAGGTATATAAATACTATTAAATCATTTTGCTGTTTTCAACATGTATAAAATGTTCTGACTTTGTGGAGTAATACTTTAATCTTCATCTACTATTCTCTTCAGAGTGAAATTAATGTATACACTCTTCAGGAGTCAATATCGATATGCATCCTCTTCGAGGAATAATTCTCATTACTACAAATTACCCAACTAATAGCGCATTTTGAAGCATTGTTATATCGACTACTACTGTATGTCGAAGAGATTTTAACAACGCTTAAAGTAAATAATTGGTGTTGTTTGTACATGTCTTTGACAATACTTTTTCTCAAAAAAGCGTTGTCTAATATTATTGTTTACGATAGCGCTTTATCAAATAAGCGTTGTCATAAATATAATATATTTCAGCGCTTATATAAAAAGCGATGTAATTTTGTAAATAGTGCCTTCTAATAATTACGTTATATATTCTTATTTAACAGCTATATTAAAAGCACAGTTATTTATTTTATTTATTAACAACGCTTATTTGGTTTAAGGGCTGTTGTAAGGTCACAATTTTTTTGATTTTTTTAATTTTAAGCGCTATAAAGTATTTATTATTTTAAAATCTTAAAATAAAAAATTTGAACCAATATTTGGATTTTACAAACTTTAAATAAAAACGTTGTTAAATATAGCATTTGTAATTTTACAGCTTATATTAAAAAGCTATGTAAAATATTTATTATTTGAAAAAAAATTAAAGCGTTAAAAAGAGCGTTGTTAAGTATGGGGTTCAGGAATTTAATGAAAAATAAAGCAACGTATATCTACTTCAGGATATACATAAAAATAATGATGTACATGCATTTTCTTTTGGAAGTATATGTATATAATTTGATTTTGAATATTGTAGAACAATAAACTACCTATATATATATCCACTTCTTGGATGATAATAATTTATAAAAATAATGTATCAATTTTCCTCTCCAAGAGGATTAAATAAAAATTAGTAGAGATTCATTGAAAAGTAATTATCACATGAAAAATACAAACAAATCTCATCAGTAGGATTCAAACAATCGAACATACAAGATTATGGACGAATTTGTAAATATTGAAAACACAAATTAAAGGGTAAATTAGTCAAGCGTAAATAATAAACTGGCAATTCCGTAAGTAATGGGATAATGGACGAAGTGGGGTTGGCCTAGTGGTTAGGCACCCACTACCTGTGCCAATAGGTCTCGAGTTCGAGTCATGCTTTTTTTTTTAAAAGTAATGGGATAATGACGATGTTGATTTTCTTCCAAACAAAAATTGATACAATTGAAAAACTGACATCGCAACTCCAAAGCTCGGCGCAGCACCCGCGTTCATTTTTATCTCAATTTCAAGTAAATAAACCTCAGTTCCGTTTCTATTTTCCCCAGGAGCCGAAAAAATCTTTTTATGTTTTGGCTGTTATTTTAACATACTATATCGTTTTTATTATTCAACTGTAATTCATATTCAATACTCATATATCTTACAATTCTATCATTGTTGCAGATCGAAGAATGATTAAGAGAAAACACTCAATTATGGTTCAAGGAAAGATATCATATGGTTCAAGAATAGATGTCATATGGTTCAAGATTAGATGCCATATGGTTTAGGAATAGATACGATATGGTTCAAGAATAAATACCATATGGTTCAAGAATAGATGCCATATGATTCAAGAAGAGATAGCATATGGTTCAAAAATATTTGCATAGTTCATGAATCAAACAGGACAATTTCTAGTATAATCTGTACTTTACAAAACAATATTTACAAATCAAAATCTTCTAAAATGATTTGTGTCAGGAAAACCGTCCAAATCAAAATCTTCACTGATCCACTAAAACAAAAATGTCTAAATCAGTTACCAAAATTTAAGGAAATAAATTAAATAATAATATTTTTTAAATATATCGAAAGACCAATTACATATTTGTCATTTATGTATTTGGAAACATTGATTTACGAGAATTATTATAACCGTTCGATTGAGTGTAATTTAACGGTCGAGATTTATTTTCATTTTACAACCTACTTACTACTTTTCATATGATCCATCACCATAATCAAATGCACTAAATATGCTTTTTATTAAATATAGTAGAAACTTACTCCACAAACAGGCCAACTATACTCATCTTATTTAAACTTGGCATAAACAATTAACAATAAAAATAGTTACACTACACATTTAAATGTGATTCAACATATTAATATAACACAATATATTCAAATCATGATATTTTTCCAATTTAGCAAATAACGGAATGTGTTAATCTAGATTTGTAAATAATCCTAGGAAAGAAATTGATTGGTAAAGAACAAATGAAATAAGGTGTGCATTTCATTTTAGGTTATTAAAATAACAAATGTCTTAAATAAAGTTCTACTAGTTTTCTTAAAACTTATTATGGAACATTTTCGGAGATTGCGGACAAATCCCAACTCCCAAGAAGACTATATATAACACTTCCTCCTTTTGAGTATATTGCAGAGAAATCCCAATAAATTTTATATAAATTCCAAAGTAACTCGAAGAAATGGCGATGAGGAACATCAGATTTTTCTTCATTTGTGCACTGTTTATTGTACTTTCCATAGAGTATTCAAGTGCTTTTAGCAAAAAATGTTTTGGAGATTGCATGTCTAATTGTGCTGGATTTAACCCAAAAAAGGATGCAGTGTGTCTTGGATATTGTTCGGTAAAATGTGCTTTATCAACAAGTTTTATCATTAATACTTGCGAATCAAGGTGCCTTGCTTCTTCTTGCTCGAACATCGATATCAAAAGTGATTCAGGTAATCTGATTCATTGCAGGTTTGAAAGATTTATTTTCGCAATTTCCAATGCTGAATCTGATAGTTACGTACTATTTATAATTTTTGTGATTTCAGGTAAAGAAGCAGATGAATGTGTCGATGATTGCATAACTAACTGTGCCTTTTAAATCGAGCCTCTGCCGGTCCCTGTAAAATTTTAATCCATTCTATTCAAATAAAAGGTGTTAGTATCTTATGTGTAATAATGCAGGATATTGTGATTGCTGCAATGGCTATATGTAAATTGATGCTTGCTTGATGATGTTAAAAGATACTCCTTTATGAATAATTAATATCTCATTTTATCATAGCTTTGAGTATTCTTGGACTTTCACTGAAACATTTATATTTTCCTTCAAAACGTAAAAACCCCGTTTATCGAATGTCAATTTTACTGTTTCAAATTTTGAAGGATAAAAAACATGAACCAAAAAGCCTTATTACCATTTGTTCCAGTATGAAGAACTATTTTTGAAGTCAGAAAGCCTCCAACAAGAAAGTTCATTATTATAACTGAAAAAGGCATAATGTTGTTTTAGCACATTTGACTACTCCAGCAATTTAGTATTTGTACTGTTCTGTTTAATCTGCTCCAACGATCGAATTTTGATTTTTCATTTGTCTTGTTAGAAATGGTCATTGATTTGCTGCAGGCCGTTGGACTGCACTCGTCTCATTTTGTTCAAACTTGTTATAAAAAAATGTAGTTAATTTTTTAGACAGTGAAATTGTGTAGACTTTGGTAAAAGTTCTTGGCAATGGCAAGTGATGCCAAAGACTGGAACAAAGTTTGGAGCAGACAACTGCAGGTGTAGAGCAATATGAGCGTCGAAGTAATGGGAAATGCAAGGAAATTAATGTAGACCATATTAAGCGAGAAAATGAGACCCTTATGTATACGAAAACCTGAAATACATCTATCGGAACATCAATGTAAACAGAAACAGATAACGAACTAAACTTTCCAGTTATAAGACATCTATGATTCATGATTTGCTATCGTATGATTCATGAATCAAATATATACAAATAATGAAACACTAAAATTATTATGATTACATAACATACGACGAATGCAGTGACTTGTACGCGTTTTCGGACTATGCCAACTCCGAATAAGATCAGTCTATTAAAAATATAAATCTAAACATACCGTTTACAAAGGTGGTTTCCTCTTAGGGAGGTTTTCCTTTCGGTGAGATTTTCTCTCTCTCTCGCCTTCTGACGGAGAGAATTTTTGGATCATTGCCTCCCTCTTCGAAGGTGGTTTCTTTCTTATTTTGTGTTCCTCTCCTTCATCTTCCCATGGATCTGGATTAATCATGTCGGCGGCCATCGTCTCCTTCTCCTCCTATGGATCTGGAATGTCCAAGTCGGCTGCCTTCATATCTTTATTCTTTTATTTTTCGGCTAGTTCGAGGATGTTTTGCTACCACTGTCTCTCTTCGCAGCGACCTCCTTTTCCCCGCATCTATTCCGGTGCTACACCTTGCTGCTCCTGGGGACGATGGCTCTTCTCAGGTGTTGTGTCTGCTGCCACGTGCTTCATCTTGTTGCCACGTGCTTCGTCTTGTTTCATCTTACTCTTATCGCCCTTCAACTTGCAACTCGTTTGACAAATCTTAGATTTTAATTTTTTTAGTTCTCATATTGTACTAAGCGAAGCAAATGATTCGGTTTAGTTATTTTATTATATTTTATTTTATTTTGTATCTTTTAGTTATATCGAATCAGGCTAAATGATTATTTTGTTTTTTAAATACTCGTATTGTACTCATTGGGCATTTGTTTTTTAATAAAGATTATTTTGTTTATATAGGACTCAGGTTCCATATCAAGTCATCAACAATTTTAAATCATTTATGGCATCGGTCCGAACTTCAGGTCACCCGAACCCCCGATGGTGAACCCAAACCCGTCCTTATCCACACATGTACTCGGGTTGATTATTCTAAATGCACTCAGTCGAGTCAGATCAGTTCGAGTAGCTCCTAATTTTGATCTTCTCTAATTTATGATCTTGTAAAAATACATTTCTCCATGTGATCGATGTGGTTTTCCATTGAAATTTTGAATCTTTATACTTATTTTTGCTCCAATTTTGCCTCTCTAAATTTAGTATCTCCATGTATTTTTATCTTGGACACTTAATATTAAATGGAGATCAAAATTTATTTTTCATATGCTAATCTATATAAAATTGTTTCTAACTTAACTGAGTGAATTGAAAATTGTTTCTAACTTAACTGAGTTTCATTGCTACTGAGCGTCTCACTTAATTAAATGAAAATTGAATTTTATTAACCTAACACGCGCTATCTAACGGAGATTTAACATGTGATTTAACGGAAAACGTTACTATGTGTCATTCAGCAAAAATGATACGAACAACGGGTGGTTTTCGGCAATAAAATGTTTAACGGGTGGTTTTCGGCAAGTACGGCCTATATGAGGTGGTTTTCGGCAATTATCCCTATTGAGATTTGGGGATTGAATTAATTGAATTTTATTAACCTAATTAATTGAATTAATTGAATTTTATTAACCTAATTAATTGAATTAATTGAATTTTATTAACCTAATTAATACCATCTAACAGAGATTTAACACTAATTTAACGGAAAACGTTAAAAGGTGTCAGTCAACAAAAAGAAACGAACAACGGGTGGTTTTCGGTAATAAAATGTATAACGGGTGGTTTTCGGCAATAAAATGTATAACGGGTGGTTTTATATAATTACGCCCTATAAGAGGTGGTTTTCTGCATAAACCCTAATTTTTATTATACTCTCTTCGTCCTCAATTGTTTGTCCAAAAGCAAGTATTTCACGGTTTTTAAGAAACGAAAAAGTAGATAATGTGTGGTGGTTGTAAATGAGTTGTTTAGATAAATATGGGTAAAGTGTGTAATTGAAAATGGACAAACATTAAAACGGGAAAGTATCATGTGGAACCCCTTTTCATGGATCCATGGATCCCTCTTTGCAGCCGTTGGTTGCATTTTTTGTGTGCACCAGATTGCGCCAGCGCATTAATGAAGCATGTGCAACTCACGTGTGCATTTGTCATGTGCAATTACGTGGCGCAATCTGGTGCACTCAAAAAATGCAATCAACGGCTGCAAAGAGGGATCTATGGATCCATGAAAAGGGGATTCCACATGATACAACCTCACATTAAAACATTTGGGAGTAACTCATAGTAAACACTTATAAATGAGATTGGTCTAAAACTCATCTAAGCTAAATTACTATTGTCTAGACATATGAAGTTACATAATCTCGACTAATGATGTTTTTATTTCAACGATCGCTTTGACTTAGGTGACCCATTTCACGTGACGATGGAGTTAATTTATGGTTGGATCTATTCTCATAATGACTCAATAACATGATGTTGTTCTTAAGGCACAAAACCCAACATGTCTCCCAAAAACACGACTTGTCAACATGCCTTTCTCTCTCTCCAAGACCACGAGGCGTCTCTCTCGCTGCGTACTGCGATCATAAATATTGACATAGCTACGAGGAGTTGCAAGTCTGTTTAGACATTAATGTGTTCATCCTAAAGCAAGTCTGCTTTCCTGCACCTTTTTGTCCTGTTTTTACCCTTTACACCTTTCCATGTCTGTTTCTTCTCTCTTCATTTAATCCATCCAAAGCTCAAAGCTGCTTGAAATTCCAATTCGCTGTAGCAAAGGAAGTGTTCATGTATTCATACGAGGGATGAGGGAAGAGGGTCCCCACCTGCCAGAGTTTTAGGTAGTTGAAACTGCAGGTATGTACTAGGGTTGAAAATTTATATACATTTACATAGTCGGCCACTCTCCAATTCCCTGTTTGCCCTTGATATTACTGGTATCGTATGTTATGGGAGCAGCTTCGTAGCCTTTGAAATTCTAGGCATAATGGTCCCTAGCTTGGAGTTGCAATTATTGTAACATTCTACTCCTATCTATACATTTGTGTCTCTCCTTTATATCGGTCATCTTGGTTATGCATGTAGAGGTTGCATATGTGTCTTCAAAGATCAAACACTCAAAGATCAAGCACTTTCCCAACTCTTTTTATGACGAAATAATTCAATGTGTACCAAAAATTGGTTGGACTGACTATGATTCGAGGAACCTAGCTCATTTTTGTGGAGATTTAAAGTGTGAGAGAATAAAAGTAGATAAATAAAGACGAAGTTGATTCTTTGATAAACACTGCAACAATAAAACCTCATTGCTATTTTGAATGTTAAGCACTGATCTAACTTTTTTTCGGCATTGCTCGAAATACTGAGGCATTAGAGGTTATAGATTCGAATGTATGCTGAAGCAACTGCATGAAACAAGACAGAGCTGCTACATGCAACACTGTAACGTCAAAGAAGCAAGTAGATTAATAAATAAGTGATGTTCATTTAGAGGAAGCATGCTGATCTACTTTCATGGATTGCACCAAACTGCATCTCTCTGCGTCAACATCTGCATGGCAACAAGTGCATTTATAAATCTGGACAGAACAGAGTAGAACGAGAGAGAGAGAGTCAGTGTAAGAACAGAGAGCCTTCTTCTGCCCAGCGTGCTACGTAATTGCTTCCCTCCTTTTAAAATAAGTGTAAAATAAATGAAGCATGCATCCTTCAACCTTTATTGAGTTATTGTCTTGTTAGGAAGTATGTTAAGAACCGTGAACTCTAACAACAGTGATATAACATCATAAATTGAATTGTACAATAAAAAAGGTTCAAAGTGTCAAATGTTTTAATATGTTAGAGCATCATTCAGCATGCTAAAAAAAATCTACCAACCATATCTCTCTTCAATTTTATCTCTCATCAAATCATGATTCATAGTAAAAAAGATCATGGACATCCCCACCATGATTTACAAGAAAAAACCATCATTTTCTTTTCAAACCTATCAATTTACAAATAAAATTATTCAAAAATACATCCAAAATATATCAAAATGGATATCCATTTGTAGACTTTAAAAAATTAAGTTAAATGGTATATTTTTTAAAATCAAAATTTTGTTATTTTTAAGATACAACCATTATAATATCTAATATGAAAAACCATGAGAGGTTTTGATTGAGTATACGTGACACGTTTTGATTGGTTCAATTCTCATGGTAGATTCTCAAATTCTATCATGAGATGATCAAAAAAATATGCAAAAAATTGAAAACCATGATGGGGATGCATGGTATTTTGTACCATCCCTTATGTTAGAATCTCATTGTATAAAAAACCAATGGTATAAAAAACCATCGTGGGGAGTGCTCTTATTCATAAGTTTGCCCAGGCTTTTTTCATGTGTATCATTTCGATTTGCCATCTATGACAACGTTATCTATCCTATATATAAAGCATAAAGATGTGAATTGTCGATTATTATTGAAACCACAATTCATCTCCCTAAAACACCCCTGAATTTACTAATTATTACATTTAGAATTATTTATTTTATTCTATTTAGTTATTATATGCATTAATCATTAATAAAATACATATACGTGCATATATGTGCAATAATAAACTAGTATTTTTTAAGCTGAAGTGAAGGTATTAAAACAATTTTCAGCTGAAGTGAATGTATTAAATCAATTGGTATATATTTGTGAAACCCTATCGAGAAGTGATCATTTAAAGTAATCTATATCTCTACTATATATAAAACGGGAACCCTTCTATTAACGGTTACAGATTTGAAGTCACAATTTATTCCTAAAATACCCCTATTGACAGTTTTATTAGATAATACAAATTAATTTTTTTGATAACAGAAACCATTTTGAAAGCACAGGTGCTGTGCATTATTACTAGTTATATATAAAAGCGGGAAGGATGGTATTGACGATTATATATAATTACTAAATATGTCATTGATTAAACATTTTATAATATGTTAATTTATGATAACTCATTTACGTGTACAGATTTTAATATGCATCAATACTAGTATTGTATAAAACCATATCTTACGAATAAAAACCAGCAGCATTTAGCAACCGAGATCGCATATGTATAAACGAACATTGGTTACCATATTCATCCGACGTGTGATGTTTTCTTAAAGCTGAAGCAGACTACATTTTTCATAAACTTCATGTGAATCTCTTGTTATTATTATCAATTATGTTAAATTATTACAATACAGGTCGATCGACTTTGGGACAGATTATAATTAAAACTTAAAATAATACGTACTATATAATTGCAGCAACAGTATTAAACGCGGAACTTGGTGATCAATCATGACTGAGTTTCCCAATGCGAAACTTGCAATGCAAAACATCCATTTGTTGTCCACAGTTGTATTGTTACTGTACAAGTCTCCCTTCATTGCCTCTATATAAATAAACAAACCCATTTCATCACACAATCAACTCAGCTCAGTGTTTAAGCAAATGGAAGCAGCAGCAGCAGTTCCTCCGAATGTGAGCATCTCGCAACTCATGCAATGTTGCATTTACTAAATTCATCTTCATCTATTTCATCTACTTTTATTCATTCAAAATGCAGGCACGTCGAATGAGAAGGGCAAGAAACAGAGCACAAATACCAGTGTTCGGAAAATGGGACTGTGATGAACAACATCAATTAC
This sequence comes from Sedum album, assembly GCA_006409495.1. Classification (NCBI taxonomy): domain Eukaryota; kingdom Viridiplantae; phylum Streptophyta; class Magnoliopsida; order Saxifragales; family Crassulaceae; genus Sedum; species Sedum album. Next base: position 46,046 of record QZGG01000748.1, read on the forward strand.
CCATCACTCAGTTTTTCGACTACTGCCCCAACACACATCCACTTCATTCAGCTCCACGCACCTTTGTTTACCCTTACGCTCGCTCCTATTCCGCATACACTGGATATGTCGAAAACCACAACCTCCAGCTGCAAGTGCCACCACAACCACAACACCAGTTTGACTGCAACCACAAGGTACGTACGTATATATGCATTCCGTCATTTGTGACATAGACCCAGAAAACACTGATGATTTTGCGTGATGTGATGTAATGTTTTTCAATTAAATTGGTCAAACTAAAGACCCAGAAAAACCGGCGTTGATGACGTTGACCTGTATAGTTTAATCGAATGTTGTTTTGGAAATTGCAGACTAGAGTAGTGGAGACTCGGCGACAGAGAAGAAGGCGCTCTTATCTAGACAACAATAGTAAAGTCTTCGATGCTACTCCCATTCCTACGTACAACGACGCCGTTGCGACTCCTGACCTGTACGACGTCGGTTCGTTGGATGAGAGCAATAAGTCACGTGTTACGACAGGCAAGGATGAAGATCTATACAAAATTCCACCAGAGCTTCTACGCAATACCAAGCGTTCTGTGAGTCATCATCATCTAGCTCCCTTCATTTTTGTCATTTATTTTATTATTTCTTTTTTAATAATTTTTATGCATCAACAGAAAATGAGCAAGTTTCTAGCAAAATTTTGATGTGCACATCCTACTACTGATGGAGCAGCAATGAAGGCTTTGCATGGTCATTCATTTTGCAGACAATAGCTAAGTGTATGGTATCTATGGACTAAAGGACACTGTTTGTATCTAGATTGTTGTTGCCTTGATATGTATTTTTAATTTAAGCCAACTTTTGATGGTTGATATTATAAGTTTTGGCACGGATGTACTGAACTAGTGTTATATATTATTCCTTATTTAACCAAATAATTGTTATAAAAATGTATGATAATTGACCTTTTATTATTACTACAAAGTTAAAATTTTAATGTAGTCAAAATAAATAAATTTTAAAAAAGAAATTAAACAAGATCCAAACCAATTTAGCCAGCAAAAATAATTTTTAGGCCAACTTTTAGGATTGGGCCGTGTGCCCAAACACAATAAGTCCACTCCATGGTCGAGCTGGCATTGAGTGTGTCGATCTCCAATAGTATAATGCAAAATGATGGCAGTATAATATTTATGCTAGCCATGTATAATTAGATAGTATAAAATTGATTTTTGTTACAAGGAAATTATGTATAACGGTTATGCATATTAAAAATAAATATCAAATCTTTTTTTCTTTGCTCTTTCCTTCAAAATGATCAAAAATAAGGATTTGAATTCCAATTTCGCGACTAGCTTTTCTTTAAACCTGTTTGATTCTTCATCACAAGACCCAAACCTAGTAAGACCTCGCGCCTATCTTTCAAACGATTATAACTGTTAAATGTTGAGTTTTCACGACGGTGCATTCTTGGTTGATGTAATAGGATGTTACTCACTATTTGTCCATGAACAGATGACATGTCTCCTAAATTAATGTTGTAAAAGGATATGACATCTTTAAAAAGTTTACTAGCATATCCACGTGTTCATGTCATTGTCGGTTACCAGTCGTTTGCTTTTGCAGGTTGTTATTTGTTTCATCCGATTTCACCTTCATTATCACATGTTGATAAGTACATTGGTCTGATTGGTATGACAGTTGCATGCCAAGAGTAGTAGCAAAGGTTTCTCTGTAAAGTGGTGTGAAGTGAAACTCAAAATGAGCTCATTAATGTGCTTCAGAAGCTTTATGATTAAATTATATTTTAGCTTTTGATAGTCTAAAAATCTCCAGATAAATTGAACTGATAGGTCGACACTTGTGAGTTATGTTAGCCTGATCTCCGTCTTACTCCCTCCGTCCCAATTTGAGTGACCCATTTGAGAACTTTCACGGTTTTTAAGAAAATTGAAAAATGTGAGATAAAAAGTAAGAAAAAGAATGAGTGGGATAAAAAGTATGAAAGAGAGTGTAAATGTATAGGTAAAAAAGTTTCTATTTTAGGAAATGGGAAGATCATTTTGGGACATCCAAAAAGGAAATGGGACACTCATAATGGGACGGAGGGAGTAGGATTTTTGAAGGAACGATAAATTAATGACGTCTGAAGTTTTATCTGACAAAAAATGTCTTGTGCTTTTATGTGTGAAAACATGGGGTCATTGATAAATCCAGAGCAGTATACTTTGGACTGTTCAAGGGCAATACCATTATAACTTTTAAATGTTGGGTTTTCATGATGTCGCGTTCTTGGTTGATGTAATAGGATGTTACTCACTATTTATCAATAAACAGATGGACATGTCCCCTGAATTAATTTTGTAAAAGGATATGACATCTACTAGCATATCCGCGTGTCCATGTCATTATTGGTTACCAATCGTGAGCTTTTGTAAGTTATTTGTTTCGACCGATTTCACCTTCATTGGTATGACAGTTGCATGCCAAGAGTAGTAGCAAAGGTTTCTCTGTAAAGTGGTGTGAAGTGAAACTCAAAATGAGCTCATTAATGTGCTTCAGAAGCTTTATGATTAAATCATATTTTAGCTTTTGATAGTCTAAAAATCTCCAGATAAATTGAACTGATAGGTTGACACTTGTGAGTTATGTTAGCCTGATCTCCGTCTTAGGAGTTTTGAAGGAATGATAAATTAATGACGTCTGAAGTTTTATCTGACAAAAAATGTCTTGTGCTTTTATGTGTGAAAACATGCGGTCATTGATAAATCTAGAGCAGTATAATTTGGACTGTCCTAGGGCAATACCATTATAACTGTTAAATGTTGGGTTTTCACGATGGCGCGTTCTTGGTTGATGTAATAGGATGTTACTCACTATTTATCAATAAACAGATGGACACGTCCCCTGAATTAATTTTGTAAAAGGATATGACATCTACTAGCATATCCGCGTGTTCATATCATTGTTGGTTACTGATCGTTAGCTTTTGCAAGTTATTTTTTTCGACCGATTTCACCTTCATTATTTAGACGTTGCATAAATTCAGTTTCACAGCACCCAACGAGCCTCGGTCTCTCTCTATCTGCCGCCCTACGTCTTTCTGGCCTTCGATTCATCGTCCGTTTTCCCCGCTTCATTTCCGAGCAAGAAGACTCTCCGTCACCATCGTCCCTTTCGCTTTCGGTAAACTCACTATTCCATGTTCTGGCCCTTGATTTATGCTTGAATTTTGGAGTCGGTTTGAATTTTGGAGTCGGTGATGAAATCAATTCGATTCTTGTCTGCTCTGCTCAATCTCTGCTACTTCATTTAATTTGAGTTGATGAATTTCTCTTGTGTGAAAGATTCATGGTAATATCTAGGGCTGCTTTGATGATGAGGTTTTTTTTATTCTTTACAGCAGATACACACACAAGTTGTGCTACAAGGATTCAAAAGATTGGAAATCAGTGGTAAGTTTCTTTCCTTTGACATGGTTATAATTAATTTTGGATTGAAGTTGCTATGATGTTAGATGGTTTCGTATGGCTTCTGGCCTTTTTGTAGGATTTTTGATGCTTCTTTATGATGAAAAATTCATTTAACTTTCAGTCTTGATGTGTTCTTTACTTCATTTAGATTTGAGACATTTTATGGATATTTATCTTGCTGCTACTGGTGGCCGAAAATTGCATAATGTTTTAAGCTTCCAGTTATAATACCAGTATTTTTGTTTTTTTGCTAATCGATATTTGCTTTAGGTTATTTTGTGTGGAACATTTGAATGATCTTCTTGTGCTGTGAAACTCCTAGTTCAATATCATTACATTGTTTGTAGTAGCAGCGTTGCATGTAGGTAGGTCAATTGAACTGATAGGTTGACACTTGTGAGTTATGTTAGCCAGATCTCCGTCTTAAGAGTTTTGAAGGAAAGATAAATTAATGACGTATGAATTTTTATCTGAGAAAAAATGTCTTGTGCTTTAATGTGTGAAAACATGGGGTCATTGATAATTCCAGAGCAATTACTGCTGTATACATTGGACAGTCCTAGGGCAATTCCATTACCAACAAGTAAACTCACTTGAAGTAGCTCTGATAGTAAAAGATGATGTTTTCAAAGTCCTCTGAGTTGAAAAATAAATTTTATATAAGTATAATGACAAGCTCGAGACTGATAATATTTCTTTCAATGAAAAAGTTTCAATGTTGATAATTGGCATACAAAATAATTTGGATAAAAAACGGAGTTCGAACCACAAGACTCCACTTATTTCAGTTAATGCTTTGAAAAATGATGTGTCCGTCGGATCTTAAATGAGTTATTATCAATCAAAATGTGACTGATTCAGGTAGTTGTTGTCGTCGAGTAGCGCTAAGGCTTAACCGATGAAATCAGTTGATAAAGATCATTACATGATACGAATTCCGATGATCGTATCAAATTATACATATAGATGAATACAATATATGAGAATAGATGAATCAGGATGAAAAATTGTCGAAGAGATTTAGGGTTTGAAGAAGATATCAACTGGGGAAGGGATAAAAGATTAATTCATTTTTCCTTCCCTTCTGATAGAACATGATATTATTATTTATACAATTGACTACCTCAATTGCACATTTATACCCCTAATATTGAATAAGTAACATTCCTTACTCCTCAAAAAGACTGTCCCCAAGGTCCATTAATCGTTCGGTGGCCTGGGAAGTGAAAATATCAATAACTTTGTGCCAAAATCAAAAACTTCTTGTGAATGTCCACTTCCCAAACAAGCAGCACTGAAGTCCGTAGTAACAAGAATTGTAATAAAGCCACCTAAGCGTCTCATTCTGGCATGTTTAGTGCGATCCCTTAAGTGGTCATCGTATAGTCTTATAGAGATAGAAATTGACAGCAAGCTTCAAGCTTTATATAGAGCTTTTGAACAAATCCTATGGGGAACGATTAAGTTTTCAGCCACCACATTATAAACTCCATTCCAATCTGATCATGAACTTTTGTCCGCCACAAACATGGGATTTAGGGAATATAAGCCAATTTAAATGTATCCTTTTGTGACCCAAAAATGAATCATAGTAGGAAAAGAAACATCCAAGTAATATTCAGTACACTGTTGTTCTGTTGTAAAACATGTCGCATAACTTTGGACCTTTTTTATTTTGAATAAGCCCACATCACCATCATAAATATTGAATACTTTGATATCTTGTATCTTCACATTACTTTCAAGAGCTGTGTACTCCTGCCTCATTTGGTTCTCTAAGATGATCAAGAAATGTAGATAATTGACTAACCCAAACACCACCTTTCTCTTCACAATGCTTTTGATAACTTTGAAAATTTAGTCTGACTGTTATTGCAAAAATGCCAATCAACCACTTCACTATTACTTACCTTAAACACTTGGTGCTTATAACCGAAAGAATCCTAAATGTTAGCTGTCTTATCAAATAAACAAACAATCGCCCCCTAAGGTCACCAGATTATCCTTACAAAGAGAACATCCAATATGCAAAGTGACCAATTGTTCATTCAGTTGACTTTTGAATGAAAAGCTTGACATAGTCGTCAGTACCTCTACCACCATCCTTTGCTAAATAAGCAGCCATCCAAATCCAACAAAGTGCAATACAAAGGTTGGTTTTCCGGTCAGTGAATATATAAAGGAATGTAGTTTAAGAAGTAACTTCCTAAAACCATTACTCCCTCCGTCCCATAATTTATGTCCCATTTGGTTATTTGCAAGGTTTTTAAGGAATGAAAGAAAAAATAATTAAAAAAAGTGATTTGATCGATAATAAGTGGTGAAAAAGGAAGGGAGAAGAGAAATATGTGGTGGAAAATTAAAGAAGATACGTTCATTTATGGTAAGATTTAGAAATGAGAAGATGATTTTGGAACACCCAAAAAGGAAATGAGACATTAATAATGAGACGGAGGGAGTAGTATTTATGAGTCGTTGTATTTTCTTCATGACCTCCAAGCATGAACGACTTCTAATACCTATAAAACCAGCTAAAATCACTCGGTGACATGATTCTTTAATGAAATCTTCAAACTTTGGAGAAATGTCCCACTGAGCTTTAAATTTTTTACCAAAAGAGAGCCATTTTGCTCGAAAAGCGAAGAAGAATCTTGACATTCATTGTATAGACAATCGGTATATCAAATGAAAAAGGATCGAATGCCCAGCTATTTTCAAAATTCAAATGGAAGCCCCTTTTTCATGGATCCCTTTTTCATGGATCCCTCATTGTAAAACTCTAATGAGCATAACTTTTTATAAATTCTGCATATACATACCGAGAGATTGGCTCATGTGGAAGCCCCTTTTTCATGGATCCCTCTTTGCAGCCGTTGATTGCATTTTTTTTTTGCATTTTGGACGCACCAGATTGTGTCAGCGCATAATGAGCATGTTGCAACTCACGTGTGCATTTCAAAAATGCAAACACGTGGCACAATCTGGTGCGTCCAAAATGCAAACAGAAAATGCAATCAATGGCTGCAAAGGGGGATCCATGGATCCATGAAAAGGGAGGGTTCCACATGATACAACCTCTACATACCGAACCTCTGGTTTCCATATACTTTACCCTTTATAATCAGATTCACCAACTTCAAATAATAATTCACACCAAAATTACCCACTTGAATCGGAGAAAGCTTTTTATATCAACATCCCCAACCCCTCAACTCTTGAAGAAAAAGTTCAGTGCACCGAGTGCCAAAGAGTTTTGTTCTCCACTTTAAAATCCATAAAAATAATGTTTGCTCAAATCCACCATCAAACTTCCTCAAATTGATATTTATCATCCTAAGAAGCGTTTCCAAGAATTGCTTGCAATCAACATTGATGTTAATGTAAAATAAGTCTCATCAACGAAACAAGAATCCAAACGCAGAGGTTGACATCCCTTTTATATCGGTTAATACACCTTCCAAGTTTTTAACAACAGGAAGAAATCACGAGTATCATAAAATACTTCTGTAAAATAATGTGCTGTTGTAGAATGTTTAAAAAATTAGGGATGTTTCGCATGCGGTAGAATCAAGATCAGCATCCTGTATGCGCTATCTCGAGCTCTAGATATGTGAATAGCTTTATACTCACCAATAATGTAAGAAATTGGAGATTTTATATCTGCACTTATGACACCTAAAAGATTTAACTCATTCACCAACACTACATGAGAATGATCCCAAAAAAATCGCATATTACCTTAGTATGCATATCGTTAACTTGCCCACTCCAGTTTTAATTCAAACGAAGATCTTGAAAAGGATCCCAATAATCCAAATATTTGATAACCTCATACTTTTAGCAGTTTGGATTTGCATCATCAGACTCTTCAAGCACTAGTACTACACCCTCATTGTTCAATATAAACTTAGGTTCTCCTTTATCTGTTGTCTTTAATAGGTCCTCGTTAATAGCCACGCACACACCATAAACACTCTTCTCAATCACCACTTCTTCCTTTGCGTCTAAGTGCAAAATCTTATTCACTTTGACTGCTCCTTTCGGAATCAAGTTATTCATTCTTTCCTTCTTTAAATTTCTCCAGTTTTACCACAAAACTAGGTATTGACCCGCGCTGTGCGCGGGGTGATGGATTTAACGAAATGTATTTCTATATAATTAATTGAAAATACAAGTCAGCCAATCAGAAAAAATGGATTTAACGAAATGTATTTCTATATAATCATGAAATATTTCCGAATCTATAATATTCTGTATTCGACACATGCTGCCAAAATATTTACATGAAATATTTGACTATAATCGTTTCTATAGTTGACAATAGTATTAAATTTTTGATAATGCTGCCAGAATATTATTATTCCAATTTCAATGATTCCCATTAAATATTATTATTCAAAAAAGCCAGCCAATCAGAAAAAAAAGAAAAAGAATTCAAAATTCTAAAAAAATGACACATAGGCCAAATTGCTCACACGACGACACGTGTCCAATCATACATCTCTTTTAATATATATATATGATGGGGAAGTATCATGTGGAACCCCCTCTTTTCATGGATCCATGAATCCCCCTTCATCACTGTTGATTGCATTTTTTGTGTGCACCAAATTGTGCCACGTGTTTGCATTTTTGAAATGCACATGTGAGTTGCACATGACAAATGCACACGTGAGTTGCACATGCTCATTAATGCACTGACACAATTTGGTGCGTCCAAAATGCAAACAGTAAATGCAATCAACGAATGCAAAGAGGGATCCATGGATCCATGAAAAGGTGGGGGTTTCACATGATACTTTCCATATATATGATAATCAGTTGTAGAGTGTGTTATTGGGTAAGTCTTCGTAAGACTTCGGTTTGACTAGCTTCTCCATTTGAATCAGATTGTGAGCCCTCCTTTCCTCTAACATTTGATTCATCGTATCTAACATTTTCAAAATTGAATCCCACCCTCCAGATTTTGATTCTAGAGATTTTAATTTTAGTGTTTTCAGTGGTAAAGGATTCCCAAGTGATTCTACACCAATTCCATCTTACGTGCCAGTTCCATCTATGATACCACCGCAAAGCTCTCCAACTCTATGTTTTTAATATGGAGTGGTTAGATGATAGTAAAAGAAACACTCAACATGATAGATCCACCACTCCACATATTCGTCGGAAAAAGAGGGAATCTGAGTGTAAGTAGAAGTTTTCGAATGGGTTGTCGTAAGTTGTCATTTATAGCTCTTGATGAAGAAGCACCAATTGATACGAATCTCTAGATGAATATAGTAGATGAGAATATATGACTCGGAATTAGAAACTATCGAAGAGATTTAGAGTTTGGAAGAAGATAAGAATCGGGGAAGGGACAAAAGATTAATTCATTTTCTCCCCTTTTGATATTACATGATATTATTATTATTTATACAACTGAATACCTCAATTGCATATTAGATTTATACCCTTAATATTTAATACGTAACATAACGTATGCATGAAATGAGAACCTTCTCAACAACGCAGATAATATCACGAAATTAACTCACTTATTTTGAATTTAACTCGCTTATGCGTTATATTAGCTCCATTTGCCACCAACACCTTCCACTCCCTATTCAAATCTCCACCTTGTCACTTCATGCTCTAAAGCTTCCGCTTTTTCACTCCCTACTACAAAGCCTTTGTCTTTTACTCCCTTCCCCAAAACCTATGGTTTACAGTCCCTTCTGCAAGGCCTCTGCTTTTTACTCCTTGCTCCATTCCCAACCTTCTCATTACTCTTATTCGTCTTTCTTCCTTCAGTTCTAAATGTCTTTGAACCAGTTTGTAATATTGGTGTCGCCAAACCACGATATTAGGTAGAGGAATAAACTTAAGAAACTCTATATAACAAAAATACTAATCAAGTGATGAATAAAACATATTGAAAAATAAAAAAGAAAGTCAAAAGCAAAAAGGAGATACAAATAACAAACCTGAGAAAATTAGCGAATTCACAGATGGAGAAGAAGAATACGTATTATTTTAGATAAACTGAACTGTGCGATGAACACAATTCTGCATACATGTATGTTATGTAAAAAAAGCTCATATGTCATATAAAATTAGAGATTTGTATACAGAAACTCCATCGCCAACACATCCCTCTAGTTATGTAAACCAATCATGTGTAGAATCTGCATTTTCTGGAATGCGGATGAATCATGTGTAGTAGCTTAACTCAATCATAAGATTAGGAAGTTAGAATGGAGGTCCGAACTATCCAGTCCGATTCAAGAGGTAGTTTAACTTTATAAGATACTTGAGCATAAAGAAGATAAGATAGTGAAAATGGAACAAGTGATAGGATTTGCAATAGAATAATGTTTCTAGTTGTTGAATTTCTTTAGAGCCTTATTCTTGTTCGGGGCGAATAAGTTTTGGTGTATGGTGATTTGATGCGACGTATTTATGCGCTAAGTATCATGCTAACCCACTCCTTTTAAGGTATTTGTATCACTACTTTCACTTGGTCTACATGAATTTCTATCTTAGGTGCATTAAAAGGATTTTGAAGAAATATGAGCTAAAAGACATTGAAACCGAGCATAATTGAACTTGAAGATCAAACTAGAGCGAACCGGAGAACTGGACCATGTACTGCCCGTACAGTACATCCGCTCAGTCCTTAGCCTTGCGTGGTCCACCTCATCATGTCGCGTGGTGTGTACCTGATGATGTTAGCACGACATCAGCACGAGCAAATTATGTTTTGACGGATTTTTACGAGCCTAATAAGCATAATAAGCTTAGGAAACATGGTTGCCCACTAAGCTAAGGTTTCCCTATAATTATAACATCATTCTGAAACTCGAACAAGCTTTTCTTCGCGTTTCAAGGGAGGCGCAGCTCTAACCGTTTGAGGCTTTTCACCCCGGATCCATATCTGACTTTTCAACAAGGATTCAGCACAAATCTTCTTCTCGTTGTTTCCGGTACTACTTTAATTATGATGTTGTTAGATGTGTCTAGCTAATCCTTAGGGACGACTCAACACATGACCTTGTATGAAATATTTTTAGATCTTGTTATTAATTATCAGTTTAAGTACTTGCATTAATTTTTGTAATCATATGCATGATTTTGATTGATTAATTTAAAGGGATTTTTGCATACGAATTGACTCGAACAGGATAAGGAAGTGACTCAGATGCCTTTGTACCATTTCTACAACTCCAATCACCTCTGATTAATTCCTTGTTCGAAAAAGCCAAGGTTACTGGCCGGGCCGAGTCGAGTCGAGTCGTTGAACTTGCTTGACTAAGTTGAACCATCTTTCTGCAAAGTTATCGAGCCGTGCAAGTCAGGATTGTTGGAAACATCATCAGTCAAACAACAAGGAGACGTTACAAGAATAGAGACTCCTGTTTTTAGTATAGCTAAATATGCATGTATGAGAGTTATTGTGACCTATTTTAGGAGTGCTGTATCTCCTATAAAAGGATGTAATATCACAGTGTATCAACAAGGTAATAACACAGAAATATAATAAACACAGTTTCAACTATTTCAACTTGGTATCAGACCAAAGATCTTGTTGCTTCCGCTTAGAGGTGGTGGTGCTTCCGCAACCGCGCCACCACCTCCCCACCAATTTTGTGTCGTAGCTCTATCAATTGATATTCATGTCTGTTGCCTTCAATAAACACACAAACAGTGAAGTGTCAGCTACTGCTGCCACCACCACCACAACCGAACCCATGCAGTACAACACAAGAGCTCGCAACGGTACTCGTTGACCCAAGATCTTCACCAACTAAATTATTCTCTGTAGCAAAACGCAAATTGACAACTGCCGAAAGCAGAATCCACTCGATCCAACTCAACTTCACCAACCACAGCCAATCCAAAGGAAGAGGTATGATGCGGTGATTAGATGAGATGTATGTCAAGCCTTGAGGAGTATAGAACGGCGACGATGCGCCAAATTAGGGCAAACTCAGCATAAGGAAATTGTGAGGGCGCGAGGAGAAAGAATTTGATGTTCGCTTCATCGGAAGTGGATGTTTCATTCCAGCGATTGTCGATTTTGTTGGACGGACGTGAATCGGATTATCAATTCGGTTTATTTTCTTATGACTCGAAGCCTCGCGCCTTCCTAGCCACTCCACTTCTTTTTTGGACTTGAGGTATGCTACAATTCAGGGGGACTGGTATGACGAATTGTAAGCCCACCTCTACACCCAAACGGGTTTCATAATATCATCAACCAAGCTGGACATTTGATACTCGATGAACCAATGCACTTATCTAATGGGCCTAATCCTGGTCAGCTCGTTTCTACCGCAGCTGGGCCCAATGTTGATCAGCACACTCCTGCCGACAATACAATGTAAAAGAAAATAATCCTCAGTCCAATCAAAGTCAAAAAATAAGAAGACTAATCCAATCAGCGACCGCCAGTCTATTAAGCAACTTAGTTGAGATGTTTTATCCCTCAACTCTATTTTCTGGATGAGATGTTTCTATCATATTATGGTGTCGAGAAAATCTATTCCTCCGCCATGGGTTTGAGATGAGTTTTACCCTCACCCATTTATCAATAGAAGATGTACATTCCTTCTATATGATTTTACATGGCTACGGTGTCGAGAAGATCTATTCCTCCACCATGGGTTTGAGATGAGTTTTACCCTCACCCATTTATCAATAGAAGATGTACATTCCTTCTATATGATTTTACATGGCTACGGTGTTGAGAAGATTAATTCCTCCACCACACTACCAATTACCCGGCAAAGGCTACACCAATTTAGTAACAATCTGAATCTCGTCAGCTGCGATTCAGATCGAGGGGAGTGTTGGAAACATCATCAGTCAAACAACAAGGAGACGTTACAAGAATAGAGACTCCTGTTTTTAGTATAGCTAAATATGCATGTATGAGAGTTATTGTGACCTATTTTAGGAGTGCTGTATCTCCTATAAAAGGATGTAATATCACAGTGTATCAACAAGGTAATAACACAGAAATATAATAAACACAGTTTCAACTATTTCAACTTGGTATCAGACCAAAGATCTTGTTGCTTCCGCTTAGAGGTGGTGGTGCTTCCGCAACCGCGCCACCACCTCCCCACCAATTTTGTGTCGTAGCTCTATCAATTGATATTCATGTCTGTTGCCTTCAATAAACACACAAACAGTGAAGTGTCAGCTACTGCTGCCACCACCACCACAACCGAACCCATGCAGTACAACACAAGAGCTCGCAACGGTACTCGTTGACCCAAGATCTTCACCAACTAAATTATTCTTCTGTAGCAAAACGCAAATTGACAACTGCCGAAAGCAGAATCCACTCGATCCAACTCAACTTCACCAACCACAGCCAATCCAAAGGAAGAGGTATGATGCGGTGATTAGATGAGATGTTATGTCAAGCCTTGAGGAGTATAGAACGGCGACGATGCGCCAAATTAGGGCAAACTCAGCATAAGGAAATTGTGAGGGCGCGAGGAGAAAGAATTTGATGTTCGCTTCATCGGAAGTGGATGTTTCATTCCAGCGATTGTCGATTTTGTTGGACGGACGTGAATCGGATTATCAATTCGGTTTATTTTCTTATGACTCGAAGCCTCGCGCCTTCCTAGCCACTCCACTTCTTTTTTGGACTTGAGGTATGCTACAATTCAGGGGGACTGGTATGACGAATTGTAAGCCCACCTCTACACCCAAACGGGTTTCATAATATCATCAACCAAGCTGGACATTTGATACTCGATGAACCAATGCACTTATCTAATGGGCCTAATCCTGGTCAGCTCGTTTCTACCGCAGCTGGGCCCAATGTTGATCAGCACACTCCTGCCGACAATACAATGTAAAAGAAAATAATCCTCAGTCCAATCAAAGTCAAAAAATAAGAAGACTAATCCAATCAGCGACCGCCAGTCTATTAAGCAACTTAGTTGAGATGTTTTATCCCTCAACTCTATTTTCTGGATGAGATGTTTCTATCATATTATGGTGTCGAGAAAATCTATTCCTCCGCCATGGGTTTGAGATGAGTTTTACCCTCACCCATTTATCAATAGAAGATGTACATTCCTTCTATATGATTTTACATGGCTACGGTGTTGAGAAGATTAATTCCTCCACCACACTACCAATTACCCGGCAAAGGCTACACCAATTTAGTAACAATCTGAATCTCGTCAGCTGCGATTCAGATCGAGGGGGAGTGTTGGAAACATCATCAGTCAAACAACAAGGAGACGTTACAAGAATAGAGACTCCTGTTTTTAGTATAGCTAAATATGCATGTATGAGAGTTATTGTGACCTATTTTAGGAGTGCTGTATCTCCTATAAAAGGATGTAATATCACAGTGTATCAACAAGGTAATAACACAGAAATATAATAAACACAGTTTCAACTATTTCAACTTGGTATCAGACCAAAGATCTTGTTGCTTCCGCTTAGAGGTGGTGGTGCTTCCGCAACCGCGCCACCACCTCCCCACCAATTTTGTGTCGTAGCTCTATCAATTGATATTCATGTCTGTTGCCTTCAATAAACACACAAACAGTGAAGTGTCAGCTACTGCTGCCACCACCACCACAACCGAACCCATGCAGTACAACACAAGAGCTCGCAACGGTACTCGTTGACCCAAGATCTTCACCAACTAAATTATTCTTCTGTAGCAAAACGCAAATTGACAACTGCCGAAAGCAGAATCCACTCGATCCAACTCAACTTCACCAACCACAGCCAATCCAAAGGAAGAGGTATGATGCGGTGATTAGATGAGATGTTATGTCAAGCCTTGAGGAGTATAGAACGGCGACGATGCGCCAAATTAGGGCAAACTCAGCATAAGGAAATTGTGAGGGCGCGAGGAGAAAGAATTTGATGTTCGCTTCATCGGAAGTGGATGTTTCATTCCAGCGATTGTCGATTTTGTTGGACGGACGTGAATCGGATTATCAATTCGGTTTATTTTCTTATGACTCGAAGCCTCGCGCCTTCCTAGCCACTCCACTTCTTTTTTGGACTTGAGGTATGCTACAATTCAGGGGGACTGGTATGACGAATTGTAAGCCCACCTCTACACCCAAACGGGTTTCATAATATCATCAACCAAGCTGGACATTTGATACTCGATGAACCAATGCACTTATCTAATGGGCCTAATCCTGGTCAGCTCGTTTCTACCGCAGCTGGGCCCAATGTTGATCAGCACACTCCTGCCGACAATACAATGTAAAAGAAAATAATCCTCAGTCCAATCAAAGTCAAAAAATAAGAAGACTAATCCAATCAGCGACCGCCAGTCTATTAAGCAACTTAGTTGAGATGTTTTATCCCTCAACTCTATTTTCTGGATGAGATGTTTCTATCATATTATGGTGTCGAGAAAATCTATTCTCCGCCATGGGTTTGAGATGAGTTTTACCCTCACCCATTTATCAATAGAAGATGTACATTCCTTCTATATGATTTTACATGGCTACGGTGTCGAGAAGATCTATTCCTCCACCATGGGTTTGAGATGAGTTTTACCCTCACCCATTTATCAATAGAAGATGTACATTCCTTCTATATGATTTTACATGGCTACGGTGTTGAGAAGATTAATTCCTCCACCACACTACCAATTACCCGGCAAAGGCTACACCAATTTAGTAACAATCTGAATCTCGTCAGCTGCGATTCAGATCGAGGGGGAGTGTTGGAAACATCATCAGTCAAACAACAAGGAGACGTTACAAGAATAGAGACTCCTGTTTTTAGTATAGCTAAATATGCATGTATGAGAGTTATTGTGACCTATTTTAGGAGTGCTGTATCTCCTATAAAAGGATGTAATATCACAGTGTATCAACAAGGTAATAACACAGAAATATAATAAACACAGTTTCAACTATTTCAACTACTCAGCCAATGCCTCCCATTTAACTGGGGAAAGTCAAAGTTGACGGCTGTGCAAATCGATTCCTCAAGCTACCCAAAGTCACCATTGAATCAGTCAAACTCTTTGTTGAATCAACTTCTTGAACTTTTTATCAAAAAAAACTTCTTGAACTTTTTACATGCAGTGATTCCAAATTATTATGTGCCGTTGAATGTTAAGTATTAAATAATAGACACGAAAATATCAAAGAAACTCACAAATGATCATGAAACTAATAAGAACTAAATGTAGATTTCTAACAAATATTCACTCATTTACATGCATAGTTTAATATTACTTCACGAATAGGATTTGAATTTGTTTGCGGTGTTCTTGTAAACATATTCGACACAAGATGTGATGTTCTACAAATATGATGAACTCAATATTTACATTGAGAGGTTTACTCATGTGTATCCATCTTTTGGGGGAATTTGTGAACCCCAATTTATATCCGTCGACGCATTTTATCAATGCATGTGATTGCACCAACACATTAACGAGACATATGACTTATACGTGACATTGCATAAGTCACGTGCAATGATGTGGTGCAATCTCAGACATTGATGAAATGCAATCAACGAATACAAATTGAGATTTACAAGTACACCAAAAAAGATGAATCCACCTGATTAAACCTCTACTTACATAAATGTCTAGACCTATTGATTAATCATCATAACTGGATGATGTTTAGTTTGGAAAGGTGAATGAGCTAATGATCTTATAGCCAAATTTTGAATGGAGCTAAGATAAAGCTTCTTTTAAGTCCTCTTGTATATTCTTATCATCAACCAATGAAGTCCATTACCAGCATGGCTTTGGAGTTGGACTGTTGATTTGAGAGTCGATCTTGTGATACTAACATAACTATACTTTCAACGTGAAAGAAGATGCTGGATACCAATGACTGTTCTTTTGTGGAATACTGAACAATTTACCACTTTATTTAGACATTGATAGTGTCAATACTGTCTTCAATCTTCATCTAAAATTGGCAATGTAAGCCACTAGCTACATTACAAACTTCAACCACGATTCCAATGGATTATGAGTCAAAAACAAAAACAAGTAGCCATAAGTTCGGCACATGGAAGACGGTAAAGAAAAGGATTCGGTCAGTTTCAGTTCTTGGTGTTCATGCTGCGCTCCACGGCCTCAGCTGCTGCTTTGACAGAGTCTTTGGACTGATGCACGGTATCCTTGATGCAATCCTGTGACTGCTCAGCCTTGCCCATCACTGCATCCTTGGCGCTCTGGGCAGTCTCTTTGGTCGAATTCCATGCTTCCTGCATTGTCTGCTTCGCTTTCTCCGCCACATCTTGGGCTGTTCCTGCCACCTTTCCCGTCACATCTTTGGCTGTTTGACTCACCTGTGATATGCCTCAAGCATGTTAAATATCAAAACTCACACCCTAATAGACAGCTACATCAATGTGTTTGCCAATGCACTCACATTGTCAGTTGAGTAGTTTTCTTTCATTTGCTCGCCCATGCCCATATTCATCGCATCATTCATCCCTTGTTGCATTCCCTCCATTGCCTTACCAGCAGCTGTTGTTGCATCCTGATGCAAACTTGCCTGCAACACATTTGTTTAATTACCCTGCAAAACTACACGCATTCTTTAAGCTATAGAACTAAACGCAAAGCTTGCCTGAGATGTTCGCATGGGGAAAGCAAAGAAGGCCCTGGCATTGCTCCATGCAGCTTTTCTAGCAATGGAGCCTGCAAAACTGGAGAGGCTTGTAAGGATTGAGGTTGTCATTTTTCTTTGCCTTTGTGTGATTGTTTTCTTCTTCAAGTGCTGCAAAAGATGGTAGTATTTATATTAAAGGTGAAAGAGAATGAGGGTAACTAGAGACACTTGAAAACCACACAATCAGAGGTTTTTGTGGGTGTCAATGGCTTAAAGTTTTTTCAGCCAAAGGCATGACCCAGTAAACTAGGATCATTGGCTACCTCTCCACCCTCACTTTGCTCTTCTGCTTTTAGTCATGCTACTTTTGCACCAAAGTCTGCTCTTGTCCCAATTTAGCATGTTATGTTTAAGATAAGAGCAAGCATGAGATTTTATAACAAACAAATGTGCATACAAATATGAAATGTGTGTTTGTAATAAGATAAACCAAAAAGCAAACACTCCAAAGTTTTGGTGTTTCGAAACAAAAGCTACTAAAGATATATGATGATGCAACTACTTGACACCAATAATGGCCATGAGGAATCGAAGCATCTCATCAACTTCGACCAAATCAGGGGAGTCAGTTACACCAGGAGAGCTTTTTAACGACATTGGTGGCTCAACTCCTGTAAAGATGTAAAGGGCTTTGAGTTCCTCCATGCATGTTTGATGTTGAGCTACTCTGTATCCCACAATTGTTCTTAAAGCTTCAATGTTCTCCCATATTTTATCCTCACTGAAAAGTGCCTACAAACAAATGGGATGCACTTTAGTAAGCCAAAAAGCATAGCAAACCAACACATGCTTGTTACTACGATTAAGTGAGAAAAAAATCCTGATTTCAATATGTTTTAAAACTATTTACAGAACTTATGTTAACTAAAAGTCGCAGGATACATAATCATGATACGTTAAAGCAACTGTTCGTGCAACTCATACAAGTTAGAACATTCAAATAGTGCAAGGATTGAGTTTCTAAGACTTGACCTTTCTTGGAGACGCTTTGAGGCTTCTTCCAGATGGAGTCCTGGAAGTTGTACCAGACTCATTTGGTTGAACAGTACCAGCAGCTTTTGTGTTGGAATGGATTTCCTCTTCTATATCACAGATATACAGAATAATTACAAGCCAAATAATGAAATGTTTTATGCAACTCATAAGATCAGATTTATACTACCTGCTATTTTGTCACCAGCCAAATCTGGGTGACTATCATCCGCTATATTTATAGCAGCTGCAGTGGAAGAGATCGGACCCTCATGCTCTTCAGGATGAACATATACTACTCCCTCAGCTGGAGTTTCCCCTGATTTGGGCTTCTTTTTCTTTGGTTTCTTTTTACGCTTGGATGTACTAGTTGCATCTGTTGTTGCATGTTGGCCGACTAAGTCCTCTTTCTGAATGTCAGGTGTTTCTCCAACTAACTTCACATAAGGGGGTTCAACGTGGATACTATGTTTACTTTGGTCACCCTTTTTAGCCTCAAGATCATGTTCAGAGGTTTTCATCATCTCTTCCGCCGGAGTATAAGTAATAGTTTCAGTAACACTTGGCATCTCTATTCTGCCTTCAACTCCTGTGTTGTGAACATCATCAATTTTGATTGCCCTTTGCTTTGCTGTAAACTGGCTCACACTATCTGCCGTTGTGTCTCTTGTAGGCCCCTTATCTTCGACATTTCCTTCCAGGCTTATTGTTACTGATTGCTCATCGTGATCAGGAATGCTAGTTTCTTTTGCAGTAGCTGTCGGTTCTATAGCTCCAATGGTAAGGCCGTATGGTCCTTCAAGTTCAACAACTCTACACTTAATATCTTCATGTGTGTCTTGTGGCATATTTGGCTCTTCAATATTCACGTTATCAACGGGCCGCTCTTGTCTAAGTACTTCAACCATGGGGTGGATTTCACTTTCTGATATCTCAGTTTCGGGTTCTTCCTGTAGTTCATGTTGCTGTCCTGAGCTCTCATCATCTTCTTGATACCCTTCGTCTACCCTTTGTTCCTCCACATATTCCTTTCCTTCATAGTAATCATCCTCCATAACAATTTCCCTCTCCTCCCCCACCGGCAATGCGATTCTCATCTCTATGGTTGCTTTAGTATCTTCGAGAAGCCTCTCTTCCTCCTCTTCCATATCTAAATCTTCACTCATTTGCACAAAATTCTTAGAACCAAGTTCTTCTTCATTTGTCGCTGTAACTAGCAGGTCATCCTCCTCATCGCCAATCTCATCTTCATAAACATCCTCTTCAGACCCCAAGTCAACATAACCAACTTCATACCCTTTATACTCCAACATAAGTGAAAGTGGCGGTGGTGGCTTCGGCATTGGTAGTAACTTACTCATGAGCTTCTCGGCACACGCATAGCTAGCAACAAAAACACCGAACGGAACAGAACAAGCCAAACCAACAGCTGAAACTACAATAAGTGGCGGAAGAACGAACGGTGCGGAAGAAATAACCACACCTGTTAATATAATATTCTTCCCAATCCTGAGGCCTCTTCTTATAAACCTCTTCATAGCTTTCTCATCCTCCTCTCCTGGTGGGTAATACTCTTGCATCTCCCACCCTTTACTTTCAGCCTCCATGCCTCCTACCAAAGTCACCAAAAATTTGTACAAAAATGCAGCTATTTATGTTTTGCTTATTTCTACTTGCACTGAAAACTTATACATGCTAGAATTATAAATAACAAGACAAGTGCTGAGTGATGGAATTGCAACTGATCTTCACTAGTTGAGCTCAATGAAACTAACGCGTTTAAGCATGAAATGGTTCAAATGATTCGAAGGTAATTAGAGAAGTGTGTAGTAGTGGGAATTACCTAGAGCTTTATGTCCGCGATAATGTTACTTTAGATGCCAGTTTCTCACCATTCTGATGTCTGTTCTGTTCTT
Source organism: Sedum album (assembly GCA_006409495.1). Classification (NCBI taxonomy): domain Eukaryota; kingdom Viridiplantae; phylum Streptophyta; class Magnoliopsida; order Saxifragales; family Crassulaceae; genus Sedum; species Sedum album. The sequence continues at coordinate 66,026 of QZGG01000748.1, forward strand.
CTCTCTTCCGGATTCAAAATGGTTTTGAAAAGGTAAGGAACACACTGAATCAGGAGACACGCGTTATGACACGACAAGTGACAGGTGCTGCCTTGAGAGCCCATGCATGTAAAGCCAACGTGGCTTCACCTCAACACTTAACCTTTGGGTCTTTTTAATCTCGAATGTTTTCAAAAAAATTATTTATCGTTAAGCAAATAAAATACGCGTGTATATATAACCGAAATGGATCAATGAATCATTTGGAGCGAAATTGTGCTTCAGGCCCATGTAGCTCGATTAGCAGAGGGGCATTGGAATCCTGGCACCGTTTGATGTCTTCGGTTCAATGAGTCAAAAGAGTCATCTGGATTTACCTTATGATAAAGAAGGGTGCTACAATTACAAACATTGACATTCGGAGAAGAATGAAGGATATTATGGTCAAATACTCTTCGGATCAAAGTAAGAAAATAAAATAAAAGTGCAAAAGAAATTTGGTAAATTATCAAATTACCTAAAACAGGATTTTGAAACGGTGGCTGAGTGGGTGGACATGAGAATAAGATTAGGCAAGATTCTGAATTCGAAATCAACCATTATAATCATGTCTCACAAATTTCTGTCTCTTTAAATCTTAATTTTGTGAAAATAGATTCTTTTTGTTAGAACGACGTTAAAATCATAATCAATTACTTGAATTTATTTTATTCAATAATACTAAAGTTAGTTTTTATATTATATTTACTTTGGATAAAGTTCTAGGAGGACCATCAATTTTTTGTGAGACGGAGAGACATCATCTCATCCGTTAATATCTATTAATCTAACGGTCTGTTTTAAGAATCATACTCTCTCCGTCCCATTATGAGTGTCCCATTTTCTTTTTTGGATGTCCCAAAATGATCTTCTCATTTCCTAAAATAAAATTTTTTACCTCTACATTTACACTCTCTTTCATACTTTTTATCCCACTCATTTTTTTCTTACTTTTTATCTCACATTTTTCAATTTTCTTAAAAACCGTGAAAATTCTCAAATGGAACACTCAAAATGGAACGGATGAAGTAGTATTGTATTACCGAACCATGTTAGTTTCTTTTAATTAAATTGAAATGAAGATCCATCCGTCAACTTGTTGTCAGAAAGTTTTGCATTATGAATTGTTTGATTGTAGTTCATATTCCATTCATTAGATATATGGTTCATAAAACATAACATACAACAGATTCAAATGAAGACAACGGGTACGAAAAAATGTGCAACAACTGACATAAAGGATTATAATGACATTCGTACATGTCCCGCAAAGAAATTCATACCAAATAAAGCTTATGAAGGTGATTTTTTATATCTAAAGTAATTGAATGATCTTCCGTTTGTTAATGTTAAGCATAATATTATAAATTATGTATTTTGTAATCTATGGTTACATTTTTTGGTGGACTAGTGAACCTCACTTTGTATTCGTTGATTGTTTTTCATCAAAAGGTGAGATTGCACCACGTTATTGCACATGTCTTGTGCAATATCACGTGCAAAACATGTGCAACTCATATGTGTCACTAAACTGCCAGTACAATCTCGTTCGTTGATAAACTACAATCTGATGATGCAAAGTGAGGTCACGAGTCCACCAAAAAAGATGAATCTACAGAAGTAAATTCCTATTTATATATATGGTTATTGAATCATGAGGGTTGAGATCATGTAAGACATGATATATATGGTTATTGAATCATGAGGGTTGAGATCATGTGACACATGATATATATGTAAGACAGGAGGACAAAATCTAAACCACTGATTTTAATAAATCATGGTTGAGATTAAAGTTGAGTTTTAATTAAATTAAGCAGTTGGATTTGTGAAAAACACGGGGCTGTTGGTCTCGACGGTTATTTTACTTTAAATCTCGATTGTTTCATTATAATTAATCAATGGTCAGGATCGTGTCCTTCTATCCAACGAAAAGTGAATGGTCCTTTATCCAGAATCGTGATATTTCAATTCATTACTCATGTTATTGAAGATGGCGACGAATCGAACATATCAATCTTTTTAATCGTGCTCATCTTGAATATATTTATTGTTTATTATTTATATAACGTAAAGTGAAATATACGTACATTATGGTACTCGGATTCGGTAATGTGCTGTTATTTATTGTGAAATTAAAACTACGTCGTTTTGACATTTTTTACTGTAACCCTGCATAGTTTTGAGTGAAGCCTTTATCAAAACTACATAAATTTGCTCGTAATAATAGCTTTTACTACACTAGATCTGATTCATACAATACACTGCTTGAGTTTGACGGTTTATTAAATCTCATTCCTTGGATCGAGATTGTGTTTCACGATCCTACATTTATTTACATATCCTAATTGATCTTAACTCTATTTAATAATTAATTAATTTTATATTATATTTAGATCTTTGATTTTCTTCGACATGAAACGTTTTTTTTTAATAAAAAAAAACTGGACGGTGCCCCGTACTTTATTTAAAAGGATTCGAAAAGCCCGAATCGTGGCAAATACAAAGAAGGATGAGCATGACCCTCAAGCGCCAATAATGAGTTATAAACCCCATTACTTAAAAACGCTATACGGGTTATAAACCCCGCTCACCCTAACAAGGTGGGAAAAACCCTGACAAGAAATGGTCCAAAAGACCTACAATACAAAAGTACGACATAAACGATCAAATAAAATTATCATCCAATGACATACTATGGAATGAGTGTTCATGCTGGCAAATGGAATGAGTGTTCATGCTGGCAAATACCGGAATCATCCATAGTATGAGAGCAGGCACCAATACGATGAAACGTTGTTATACTAAAAATTAGTCTTTACACACATTATACGCATCTTTAAAACAATGAAATTTCTAATCCATATAATTCAGTTGTTGGAAATGAGAATGAAGAATCGGATTAAAGGCACATTAAAAACCCAATCTAACAATAATAGTAAATAGACAATGGAAGTTGGAAATCGGATTCAAGGCCCAATACACCAAACAACATTCCCACGTCAGTATATATTCGTTTCTCTCTCCGCGTATTCCTCGTTCGCCATTTTCACGCGTCGAACAAAATCAAAACAAAACCATACGCGTCTCTTCTTTTTTTCAAAATCCCTAGGAATCCAAATCCCACCTTTCCGTCTTTCAAGCCGATCGACAAAATGACTGGAAAGGCGAAGCCCAAGAAGCATACGGCCAAAGAACTCGCTGCCAAAATCGACGCTGCGACGACAAACAGGGGCGGCGGTAAAGCTGGCTTGTCCGACAGGACTGGTCAAGTTAAAGGAGGACACGCTAAATACGAGTGCCCTAATTGCAAGATAACTGCTCCTGATGTCAAGACTATGCAGATTCATCATGATGCTAAGCATCCAAAGATGCCCTTTGACGAGTCCAAGCTTATTAATCTTCATGTGGTGCTCGCTGTTGGAGATTCATCATCCAAACCTAAACCTGGAATTCGTGGAAGCCTCAAGAAGTAATATTTTTATCCTTTTTAATAAACAATAACAAAAAAGTTGATGGAAATTGTTGTACTTCAAAATGACCTTCCTCAGTTGTTTGATGATATCGGGAAGTGATTGGATGACTGCTAATTTTGCCTGATTTGTTTCATGTAGTGTAATGTTTACAAAAAAAATTATTTTTATACTACGATGAGGATTTACAATTTCGTTTTAAAGGTTGGTATCATAAAAAGTTAATATTTTCCATTGTGTTTTCCAACTGCTAATTATGCGACTCTGCGGCTAAGGCCGCATCTCCGTTATGTTTGCTAGAAGGCGAGTTTATGAATAGAATAGATTGCAAAAAGTTTTGTTTGATCATTTCCGGTGAAGGAACTAGTCATGGTATAGTTTTATTTTGATGAGTGGTATCTTTTATGTTGATAGCATACTGAGTGTCGGATTCCTTCAGGAGAACCAATACAGCAATTGGCAATCTAAATCCTTCTATTTGGTTGAACAAGACTCTATTTTTCTTCTTTCTTTAGAGTTTACTGCAGTTTTTTTAACTAATTATACAATCTTATGTAGGGTGAGTATAATTAGACTAATTTCTTATGTATCGGAATTCTGCTTCAGTTTGAAAAAAATTCATTTTATCTGTGACTTTAACTTAAAAATTTAGAATAATGGGTACCAATGTCTATACTCGTTTTGAATGTTTAAATCGTCGATATTTCTCTGCAAAATATCTATTCGATGTACTTATCTTTGAAATGGCCTTTTACGGCAATAATTAATTTTTCTTCTAATTTCTCTCATGTAATGATTTATTTTTGTTGAAGTTGTGTTGGGCGCAGTATGGTGCTTAATGTATAAGTTATTTCAAGGCAAATAATGCATTCGGATAATGGTGTAGACATGCAATTTTTCTGAGTCAAGTAATATCTTACAGTTCATCTAAGGTTAATGCAATTCTGTGTTATATTGTGTATTGGTATACTAGCTTGTTTTCATTGGCAAAGTAGATTTAGTTGTGACCCTATCATTCAACTTAATTGGAATATCATGTGTCTTTTATCGAATCAGCACTGCCACTGCTGCAGCCATCAAATGATGAGATTAAGTAGGACAGACCATACCTTTGCTCTTGATGGATCAACGGCAATGTGGCTCAACAAGATATATGTTGTATTTTCATGTTTGTAAAATAAGTTTATGGTGTGATGCCTCAAGAATAGTGTCGTCTGTTGTAATATTTGGATGCGGCAGATTGCTTTTCACATTGATGAGTTTCTAGAAACTTGAAAATAATGAATATCCGAGACTCGGAGTAATAGTGAGAGAAAACACTTCCGATCTTCTAGAGACATGTTCCAACTATGTGTTCTTTTCTACACCCAGCAGGACACAGTTGTATATGTTTCTGAAATTAAACAAAGTTGATAAACTTTTTTATTATTAGGCACCAACGCTCCTTGGGATATAAAGATTATTAAACCAAATAACTAACTACCAAGACGGAACGAGATCCGGTGCAGCTTGCTGCAATTTACAGCTAAAAGATTAAATGACGTAGTTTTGAATTGATGATAAAAAAATGCATCATTTTATTAAGAGTTCAATAATTTTTAAATTTAGATAATAGTAAAATGATATAGTTAATTTTAATATAAGCAAATTACGTTGTTTTGACTCTTTAAAAATGAAAAAAATAATTGTAAAACACAGCACGTCGTACCGGATCCGAATCCACCCAAGACCGTTGAGTATATTGAAGTTGAGTGACATGTTAGGGACATGCAAAGTTTACAACATTTGGCAGACAGATTTTTACTACGAATTGAATAAACTAGATATCCAATTTGTCAATCATTACATTTTGATTCATATCCTAATTTTTTTCATTAAATTATAATAAGAGTTTTTTTGTCAAAATATGTGCGTCTGGATAGTTTCATTCCAGTAGCCACAAAGTCATATAGTCCTGGCTCCCTCCTATGCAAACAAATAACAATCACGTCTTCGGACACTCTTAATAAAACAAGCAAGCGTATGAGTGATCCAACAAAATTGTGATACATGAAGTTTTACGTAGCTTTAAGCCAAATTTATTAATTTTGAAGCATGAGGAATACATAAACTAAATGATTTTATCCGCGTTTTTACAAAATTGTATATATATTCAGATATTTTATCATGTGGTTTTATCTAATTTGGTGAACTCGTGAACTCCACTTGTGTATTTTTTCAGTATCCATATATTTTGATGGACCCATGTTGATTGCATTTTTTAATACATCAGACTCAACCAACAAATAATTGAAAAAATGCAATAAACGGATGTAGAGTGGATTCATATCCAGTGCCACATAATTTTTCTAAATACCTGGATAAGAATGGATTCATATCCAGTGCTGCAATAACATTTTGTTGTCACCCAAAACTATATAGTTTTGGCAAAGGTTAAAAAAACTACGTAAGTTTGTCATAAAAAAGTCAAAACAACGTCGGTTTTGGTGCTCGCAGAAAAGATGCGCTGCACGTGATCAGAGTCCAACAAAAATATACCACCTCACGACTATTGACTATTAACTAAGTGAACATATGAACATTCAAAATAGTCATATTTGTAAATATAGGAAAAAGATCAAGGATGATATGCATATATATATATATATGTAGGATAGTAGGATATCATTGTAGACGTTGATTTTTAATCATCCAACAATTGATATTGATATCCGTCAATTCCAACCGTCCGAGTATTTTACAAATGTAACCACATATTTTATTAATAATTAATATAATCTCAACCGCTAAATAAAATCAACGATTGATATGATGTCTTCATGTCTTACAAAATTTTATTATTCTTCTAGATTATAACTTTGCAAATATATACTTCAAATGTACAAAATATGCAAAAAGGTATCAAGAAAACACACTCTTGCCTTTATCCTCAATTCGAACACCCAACAATTAAGTCGTTGTGATTTATTATTTTGGGTGAATGAGGAATTCGTGCTTTGCACTAATAACCCTCCTTTTTGCTTTAAACCATGAGCTTGTTTGAACAAATTTTTTCGAATTTGAACATTTACCTATAGTGGATCTACCTTATAGACTTCTATCACTTGACTATCCATTTTGCCGTCTAATTTTATTGTTTCCTATCAAAATATTTAGATAACAAAGTTTTAAGCAATCATTTTTTTAAACTTATATAAATGAGAAATGAGATTGGGAAAGAAAGGAATTTTATGAGATGGTGACTCTGATTTTTGATAATCTAACGATTGTGATTAATTTGATTATAGTTAAATTAGGAGACAAGTTTGCTCAAATTACAGACGCGTTTGAAGACAATTGTTTTAAATCTGTTTCGTTAAGATAAAAAATGAATAGATGAGTTAATTATTAAAATAACATGATTGGGATCCCATGCTGCTTGCAGCCAAAAAAAACGGAATAATTATTTTAATTTTTTGAATAAATATTTGACAGATCCATTCCTTTAAATTAGAATTTTAGAATAAAATAAAAAATTGGTTGTATAATGCTGTGATCTTGACCCATAGTTACATGGAATCAGATCTAGTGCAGCAAAAACTATTTGCTTCGAGTTAAAACTACGTAGTTTTAATAATGATTCACTCAAAACTACTTAGAGTTATAGTAAAAAACGTCAAAAAAACGCCGTTTTAACACTCGCAGTAAATAACAGCACAATACCGAACCCGAATCCCAATTACATATGCTAATTAACTTGAAATATATCACACATTTCTTGGTATATAAAAAAATTTCACTGTCAATCGATGGTAAACTTTCATATTTGTCTTATTCATCAAAACGGGTCGAACCAATAGCCCAAAATTTGCACCTAACTGAATTTAATAATACAGATTTTAACCCTCAGTAATAATAAGAAAAGAAATACGAATAAATATCCTCTTTCTTTGTTTGCCCTTATACTTCATCTCTTCGCATCTCTCCATCGCCGAACAACACACCGCTCCGACAACTCCGATCTACTAAATACATCTCTAGCAGTTTATGAGGTATCTTCCTTTCACCCTTTTCTTCTTAATCCCAGATTTCTCATTAAAATTGCTTCTTTTTTCCTCTACATTTTTTCTTATTGTTTTAGATGCGTAGCGTATACAATCCTTTTCGGCGTCGTATCCGTTCTCTACCCTCTCAATTTCGATTTTAGGATTTTTTTCATGTATTTCGTCCAATTTGGTTAGCTTAACAGATTGAAAGTTGTGAATTTTCCGGCGTTAGATGATTTTACATTCGATTGTTATTATTTTGTGTGAAAGATTTCAGATTTCAGATTTCTGACTGCTTAATGTTTGTTTTGCAGCTCGAAGGAGAAACCCACTCTCGGGTAAGTACTTTACAAATTTATTAGGGCTGAAACTTCTCTTTTATGTACCCATCCATGATGTTCGGGCCATTTCTGTTTTATATTTGGCGTAATACTGGTTTTACATTCATATTTGTTGTGTTGTTACAATTTTTTTACATATCAATTTTGTTCGCTATGAAGTGTAATCTGATCTTAATGGCTAAGTAATTCGAGCTAAAGCCTTCTGTTTTCATTTTGTGTTAACATGTTGCTGAGTGTAGACTAGGACTGAGATGACGTATCTGGAAAGTCATTGCCATTAAATACTTCCAAAATGATTGAATAACGTTGTATATAGTGTTCATTGTTCATTTAAATTCAGTTGATTTCTTGTCCCTGGCTTCTAATGAATACTACTCACTTATAGTGGCACGCGGATTAAGACCCGCAAACGGAACATTGCAGCGCCTCTTGACCCCTCAGCATTTGCTGATGCAGTCGTCCAGATCTATCTGGATAATGCTGGTGATTTGGTATGTTTCAATTATTTCTTCACCAATACAATTTGTCATATCTGTTTGTTCTTTAACTGAACTTGATAACCTTTTAGGAACTTATTGCCAAGAGCATTGAGTCTACGGATCTAAACTTCTCAAGATACGGTGATACTTTCTTTGAGGCAAGTGCTTGGTGCCTTTTTCTCAAATACCATTTTTGCTTTTATGTTACATTGGCCCTTAGTCCCTGTATTCTATGCTGTTTGCATCTGTATTCCGTCAAATGAAAAGCGGGATTTTTGAATTTGAAACTGAATGTGCAAAAGAGTTTTTCCGAGTTTATCTGCTTGTATGCCAATTGAATGTTGCGTAAAGGAGTAAATATGCTTCTCCGTTCCATTTTCTGCATTTTGAGGAGCCTTGTCCAAGTTATCTAATAAGGAGTTAATATGCTTCTTTTTTTGCACCAAGACATAATTTGACTTTATGTGACTGATAGGTGATTTTTACTGGGGGACGGACCCAACCTGGCACGACTAAACCTGATGAGGGAGAGAGGCACCCCTATTCTATCATTGACTGTGCGCCTGAGCGTGATGCCATTTTGCCATCTGTGATTTACATACAGAAGATATTGCGGCGAAAACCTTTTCTCATAAAGAATCTTGAAAATGTCATGCAAAAGTTTCTCCAGTCATTGGAGATGTTTGAAGAAAATGAAAGGAAGAAGCTTGCTATATTTACTGCCCTCAGTTTCTCCCAGAAATTGTCAGGTCTCCCCCCGGAGACCGTCTTCCAACCTCTGCTCAAGGACAATCTTGTTGCGAAAGGGATAGTGTTGTCTTTTGTCACAGATTTCTTTAGGGATTACCTGGTTGATAACAGTGTTGATGATCTGATTGCAATTCTTAAGCGAGGAAAAATTGAAGATTTGTTGCTTTTCTTCCCTACAGCAAAAAGATCCCCAGAAGGGTTCACTGAGCATTTCAAGTTAGTTCTTTCTACATACCTACCCTACACGTTTTTGATTAAATCTCTTCTATATTTTTTAATATATCTTTAGATGATGCATTAATTTTCATCATATAACCTTTTAAAGGTTCTAATTCTCTTCCACTTTCTTGGTGGAATCTTAGCCTTTTCTCTCAATGTTGAATTTGTTTGGCCTTTTGTAATTGCATTATTTTTATGGATAGAGTCGAGTTGTCAGAAGTCGGACTTCTCTTTGAATTAACTATTGATTAATCAAATAAGCATCAGACCTTTAAGCTGCATGTATATTTGTTGTCCAATTTTATTGTTTTGTTGTGTTTGCCTTTGCTTGAGTAAAAATTACACTGTAGCAAAGAGATTATTTGATGTCTTTTTGGGTCGAATACTGTCTTATTATTTTTGAAAATGTCAGACTTTAAAATGTTGTTTGGTACTGCCAGTATTCTTCTTTTGTTGCCGTCGTTTCTCTATATTGATAACCTTATTTGTTTACTGTTTACTCTATATTGATAACCTTATTTATTTACTGTTTACTCTATATTGATAACCTTATTTGTTTACTGCCAGCAAAGAGGGGCTTCTTCCTTTAGTAGAATACAATGAGAAGAAAATATTTGAGGTGAAACTAAAGGATATGAAATCCGCCCTCACTACCCAGATTCAAGAGGAAGTTGATGTAGCTGATGTTATAGAGAACGTCAAGCAGCGTGTCAAGGATGCCAAACTTCCAGACATTGAGGTAGTGCGTATTGTGTGGGACGTTCTTATGGATGCAGTTCAATGGTCTGGGAAGAATCAACAACAGAATGCCAATGCTGCACTTCGGCAGGTAAAATTTCAACATTTATGTGTGCAGTCATGAAGTTTTTTTAAAATTGGAAATAGTTATTTTGAAAGCAATTATATAAAAAAGCATATATTTTCCTGATTATGCTATATTAAAGCAACTGTATAGCAGCGTCGTTGTGTGTGTTATCCTTGTCCTCTCAGGCACCGAAAAGTGCTAAGAGTGGCACATACTTCTTACTGCAGTTGGTGATGATATGTTGGTCTGAAACGCCTTTCATATTTATGCAATTGTTTGTACAGTTTCTTGGACAGTTGAGCTAAATTTCTCTATCTGATTTTGGGCTAGCATTTAGTGTGTCGAAACTGAAAGATTGTTAGATGTTCTGTCAACCTAATAATACACAACTTGTTTTAGGTGAAAACTTGGGCCCAATTGCTTAACACTTTCTGCACTAATGCAAAACTGGAGCTGGAGCTCATATACAAAGTTCAGATCCAGTGCTATGAAGATGCTAAGCTGATGAAGCTGTTCCCTGAAATCGTGAGGTCTCTATATGACCAGGATGTGCTTGCTGAAGACACCATTCTTCACTGGTTCCGCAAAGGAACTAATCCCAAGGGCAGGTATAAAACTGCATCACCCATTTCCATGTGTATACCATAATTTTATCATGTCATTTAGTAAGGCTTCTGTATCTACTAAAAAATGAGCGTCTTGGCTTTTCTTGTGTATACGATGTGTCTAACTTGTTACCTTCTTTTAGGCAAACATTTGTGAAAGCCTTAGAGCCGTTTGTGAATTGGCTGGAGGAGGCTGAGGAAGAAGAATAGTTAATTAGCATGAACAACTCCGGCATAGACTACTTTGTCGCCTCTGACCTTCCACACCTGGTGGAGACTTAAATTACTGTCTTTTCATTTTGAATCATCCAGTTTCATCACTTTTTGTTACTATCTTCTGCTGTTTCCGATTGCTGTTTGCTGTATCCCGTATAATAAAACTTGATGTTTATGCTTTTGATCTCTATCAAGACTTGCCATGTTTACATGTATTAGAAACTCTCTTAAGTGTATTTAAGTAAAGAATGAATTAGAGCCGAAATATAAATCAACATTTAAGTCTCATGGCCTGACATAAATATGCAGTCCCCTTTAAGTAAAGAATGAACCATGATGAGTTTTTACAATTTCCGTTACCTATGATGTTGAATGATTTGATTAAAGAACCAAACGTTATCAAACAACAAACCATTCATGTGAAACACTCTCCTAGAATTTTAAAACGTTACCAAGGTGTATGATTCATGAATTATACGGTTTATTTCGATGAAAGATACTTATAGTCCATGCATGTATGATATATAGAACTGCTATAAATTTTCCACGTTAGCATTTACTAAATAGTAATATGGTTCATGAGCAGTATGCTATCAGATATTGACCATGTAGATTAATCCAACCATCCGATTTTTTATAAAAAACTGTTGCTTAGTTGTGAATCTTGTTATCAGTCGGTTGACCATTCTTTTATAATATTTTTTATTCTTGGATTGTTTATAAAACAGTGCATTGAAGGACAAGGAGGCAACTATTGGCATCGAACAATTAGCTATGGTTCCGATATCTCTTTTCAGACTTGCAGACTCCGAAACAAAAAAGTCTCCAAGTATTATCTTTTGCAATGTAGATCAAAATTTGAATCACATAAGACTATTTTGCAGGGAGGTCGTCAAAAACATTTATCAAAAAATTTATTACATGCATTAATAGATGCATGCATACGAATTTGACCCGAATACGCGAAGAAGTAAGCAACGAATGGATCGCTATATTGTGAGGACACATGTGGCAGGGCAGACTTAGAAAAAGAAACTTAACGACGATTAAGCTTACTACTTGAAGCTTGATGCAAAGTCAATTGTATATTAACATTTAAAAAATCATTTGACCGAAAAGGTCATGTCTGTCTTAATTATAGCCAAAAGATTGTAAGAGAAAGAAACAACGCAATTAAAGAGGAGGCGTCAAAATATAAGGTCATAACTCATAATTTGTGTACTGATCGATTTATTCCCATTTTCAGCAGGCAAAAATATTAACTGCTACTAAAACATTTGGAACATAATCAAATGCATGATTCACCATTGAAGAGCGAGAAAGAGAGTGAGGTACAATAAAAAATCAAACTTAATATAATAATTGACAATGAATTTATTATATAACACTTGTATACTGATTGAGTAGTTAAATTACCATTTGGTTCTTAACTTTATGGCCGTTTTTTTGTCGACTGATACCATTTAGTTCGTTGATTGATACCATTTGGTTCATAATTCATATTGTGAATAATAGTGCATAAAATTAAACCATCCGTGTTTGGTTTTGAACTAATACTACGATAATAACAAATGTTTAAATTCATGATAATGCCTAAACTTTCAGTTGACTTCGTACGGTACAACTGAATGTTTATCAAACCACCTCGGACTAACAATACATGATAAAGTAGTCCAGTTGACCTTTCTCTAAATCAACACCAAACACACCCTCATTTTATTGCCTCTTCTCGATTTTGGATCTTGAGGTAAAATGACAGTGACAATAGTATAGCAGCTACCGAATATCATTAGTCTGATGGCAATAAACAGATCCTTATTATAAATATGCAATGGTTGGTCCATCTCTCAATCCAAACTCCAAACCCATGCATGTTTGCCACATGTTCCGAACCACCACTCTCCAACCCATGCATGCTTGCCACATGTTCCGAACTACCACTCCAAACTTTGCATGCTTGCCACATGTTCCGAACACCATCCAAACCCATGCATGTATGACATGTGTATGTTTGAGCCTATGATGTCCTCCACACGTCCCAAAAATTAATCCCAAATCAATGCATGTGTGACATGTTGTAACGACCTGACCGGATCAGTCGATCCGAGCCGCTACAAGCATAGCCTGTCCGAAACACATGCCATCCAAGCCCCCTAGGTCACCACAATCTAGGATCTTTATCTTAAAAACCATGGTACTTAGGTGACATGAGACTCGGCAGGCTAGCTTATCTAGCTAACTCTCTTTCTCATTGTTGTCGATGTGGGATGTTACATTCACCCCCACTAACAGAATCCTAACGTCCTCGTTGGGCCCAATCTAGACAGACTCTCAGTCTCCTCCTCTCCTTTCGATGACCTCTGTCATCTACTGTGGAGAGTCGGCTCTGATACCATCAAGAAAGTAGGAACCAACAATATTTATAATCAGTACTGTTCCTCGTACATTTTTGACAACCAACGTGTCAATGTCCCATTCGATTCATGAATTAATGAAGTATTAGGGGCTGAGCCATGTAGATGTATAAATAATACATATCGCATATTAATGAATTAATTTCAAGTGTGTCTCTCTTATTCGAGTTGAATCCATTCAACCATGTCCATAGTGGATTGGAGGGCGTCTGATCATGTGACTCCTGTCAGAAGCCAAAGCAGATGTGGTACGTTTATTATTTAAAATTCATAGGCCTTCAATAATGTTTTGTCCCATATTTATGACCTTTTGTTTGTTGTTGTGTTCATGTAGGGGGCTGTTGGGCCTTTGCCACAGTGACATCTATAGAAAGTCTGTATTCTATATTGCGTATAGGGAATGTTAGACTTTCTAAATAACAGTTGATCGACTGTTGTACTGGCTGTAATGGCTGTCTAGGTGGTCGTCGTGAGGTGGCCTTTCATTGGATAATAGAACATGGAGGCTTACAACTTCGTGAAGGCAGATGTCGACCCAATGTGGCACGAGAATGGGTTGCTACAATATCTGGATTTGGATATGTGGAACGATTCAATGAGAATGCGCTTAAAATAGCAGTTACTCGTCAACCGATCACAGTGGGTCTGCGAATAGATAGAGATGATTTTTCGAAATACAGAGGCGTATATCGAACACATTACGATCCCACCAATTTCGTCTTCCATACAGTTTTAGTCGTTGGGTTCGGCAGGACATTGGATAGGAATAGAACTAGATACTGGCTAATTAAAAACAGTCATGGCACCAGTTGGGGTTATGGAGGATATATGCAACTATTAAGAGGTTCTGGTGGTGAAGAAATGTGCGGGGTGGCCTGTAGGCCTATATATCCAATCATTGATTAGCTAGTTTATCTCCATTCGATATCTTGGAGGATGAATAAGTGTGTTTCTGTATCTTGTTTATTGTCGGATCAATAAGGTGTTGTAATATCTTCTCTTTTGGATTTGAATCGTGTGTGTTTAATAAAATTCTTATGCAACACAATTCAAGATAATGTTAATCTAGCTCTAGATGATTCTAAGAAACATCTTTTGTTTTTGTAAGCAGCCTTCCTTGTGATTTGTCACTGCCATTACAACGTTCGCTCGAGAGCCATACTAAAAAAAGTTATCAATTAATTTCTCTAGAATACACAGTAAAATTTATTAAACATCAACTGAAGTTGTTATGAAGATAAAATAACACTCGTTAAAACACAACCAATTATTTATAGGTCCGGTGAAGATGCATAGTGCATTACCCACCACACTTATCATATCATTGGATGCTTCAACCGTACTACAATTATTGCCACTGGCCTGTAACGAGCTGCACAACTCTAAAAAGTAAACGATTAATTTATGAACCCTCCCAACCACATCTCGACAGCTCATCCTTAAAAACCAGTCAGGTTTTGTCACGACCCAAAACTAAGGATCGATATCGACGCTTAACCAGTATGCTAAGCAAGCCTCTTCATTCAATAACCGTTAAAGTATTCTAAACAGCGGAATTAAATAAAATAAATAAATATGTAAATGTCAAGTACAACGGAGCGTCTAGACAAACAAGTGAAATAAAATACAAAAACTAGTTGAGCTGGCTGGATGACACCGTACTGGAAACGAATTTCTCGTCGATGTAGACAACTGACGAGTCTCGAACACTGGCTCATTTATCTGGAAATAGTGTGGAATAATAACGGGTGAGTCAAATTGACTCAGTGAATAAATAAAATGCTCATTAGCGTATTCATATACTATAATAATTTCATATCCGTATTCTTTACCAGTTCCATATCCATATTCCTTGTTTGTTTATAAATACATATATAATGAATATAAATGCGTGAATGAATGAATGCACCAGATGTATCAGATGTACCAGATATAGTCATGATGGGCAGTCGTCACTGCCAATAACTATGATGGACAGTCGTCACTGCCAGTCCGGACCCCAGATATACAATCACGGCTCAACCGCTCTTTTACCCTATCCATGCTCATGTCGTGAATGCAATGATGTATAAATTTTATAAATAATAATAGCCAGATATTTCATATGTCATATATACGTCAACGTACGCAGTCAACTTTACCAGATGAAAAAGGGGATTTGTATACTTTTTCGTACTCCGTTACTACCCATATAATAATATATAATATAATTAAAATATGCTATTTACTCACCTGACTCCCTCAAAACTCTACTTGAGAACCCCAAAATGCTCAACTATTGAATTTGATGACCTGTTTGATCACTGTCGAAATAAAATAAGACATCAATGTTAATATAACGACTCGTAGACTTTCCTTGAGTCTCTATTTGATATTTCCATTATCAAACTCAATCACGATTACTTACAAGGATTGAGCAGAAGCACTGGCTTTGTGGAACCCACTAACCTTTCACACTCTTTGTCTAACCTTGCACAAAGATCAATCACGTGATGCTAGGTCCTTCATGGAAGTCAGCTTCACTCACCGTCTATGATATTGTTTTGTGTTCACGTACCTTTTTTAACTCGCGGTTAGATTAGAAAAATAGAGAAGTGTGTTGTCTTTTTAAGTAACTACGTATTTCAATCCATGATCATCAATATTGGTAAAAAAACGGATTGAGTAATCCACTCCGTAACAAACGTGACAAGTTTTTGAAACCAACTCCTTTAATTTAATAAAGTTGACAGCGTCCAACCCTCAACCCCTCTCTTTTTTTCTGCTTTTTTTCCATTTACTCTTTTTTAATTAACCTAATTAATAAAATCAGAAATAACATTCTTCCCTCCTTTAAAAAAATTCGTCCTCGAATTTAAATAAATGTATTTTAATTTTCAGAAAGACGAGGGTATTTTTTTCTTCCTTCATATCCCTCTCAGATTCCCATGTAGTTTCTCCTTGCTTATGACTTCCACACCACTTGACTAATGATACTTCGTTATTGCGCAACTTTCTTATTTGACTATCAAGAATAGCAATAGGTAGCTCCTCAAAAGCTAACTAATCATCAATCTAAAGCTTTTCATGTTCCAAAATATGGTGGGATTTGAGACATACTTTCACAACCTCGAAACATGAAACACAAGATGAACATTACTCAACTCTGGCGGTAAAGCAAGTCTGTAAGCAACGTTCTCGATACTTTTTAAGATCTCAAAAGGGCCAATAAAACGAGAACTGGGCTTTCTCTTCTTTCTGAACCTCACAACACCTTTGATAGGTGAGACTCTCAAAAAAACATGATCTCCAACAGCGAATTCCAGCTCTCTACGTTTCGGATCTGCGTAAGACTTTTGGCGACTCTGCGTAGCTAACAATCTCTCCTTAATCTTTTGGACATTTTCATTCGCTTCTTGCACTAAGTCGGGACCCACTAATTTGCTCTCGTACAACTCAAACCATCCGACTGGTGATCTGCATCTCCTACCATACAAAGCCTCAAATGGAGCCATCTGAATACTGGAATGATAACTGTTGTTGTATGCACACTTCATCAAACGTGAATTATGATCCACGATTTGAAATAATAGATATTGATACTCCATGAAGACGCGAAATCTCATCAATTTAGCACGTGCATACTAATCCGAAGAATAATTAGTCTTCATCGAAATAAAGTGAGTTGACTTAGTGAATCTGTCAACTACTAATCATATAGAGTCAACACCCTTGCTTGTATGCGAAATTCTATAACAAAGTCCATAATGATGAGTTCTCACTTCCACTCATAAATCTCAATACTCTAAAGTAGTGCACTAGGTGTCTTGTGTTTTGCCTTCACTTGCTGACAAGTCAAACACCTCAAAACAAAACTAACAATGTCCTTCTTTATACCATCTCACAAGTAAAACTCACGAACATCTCGATATATCTTTTTTGAACAAGAATGCATGAGATAAGGTGTAAAATATGCTTCCCAAAAAAATTCTCCTCACACGCCACAGACTTAAGCAAACATAGTCGGTCCCACAATCGAAGAACACTATAATCACTAACCTAAAAATCTCTCTGCTTCTCTTTTTTAATTGTAGTCATCAAATGACTCATCTTATGTCCTTAACTTTTGATTCCAGAATCCTAGTAGTCTTTGTAGATATAAAAAATGAGCATAAAAGCTTTTCTCTCATAACTCCAAGAAAACTCCTCTACTACGCAGCTCAAATAATTGATTACCCTTTTTTTAAGGATAAATGTGTCAACCATCGTCTTTTGATTGGGAACATTGGGAACCCATTGGCTTTTCCCAGATGATATGAATTAGTAAGTCAACGTTATCAAGCAACTCAATCGATCTGCGATATCTAAGGTCAGGGTCTTTTTGACTTGAAACTCTTATGATATATGAATACCTTAAATGGTTCTCAATATAAGTAATGACTCAACATCTTCAAAGCAAAACTATGACTGCCGGCTCAAAATTATATGTACGATAATTATTCTAATTCTTTTTTCGAGTTGCATATTAATCCAACTGTGATGCATATTCTTATCTAACTCTCAAAGTACCATTGAATGAGCAAATATGTGATGTCGTTAAAGCTTCTAATAATTTATGAAAAAGTTTTCACATTCCTCTATCCATTCGAACTAGATTTCTTTCAAATTAGGGCGAGTCAAGGGGGAAGCTATACGAGAAAAAGAAGTTGGACGAACCGTCGGTTGTATCCAGTTAATCCAAGAAAGTTACGAAGCCTTGCAACTGAAATAGGTATGTTCCATTTTCGATGGCCGTTTATAAATAATCTTCCTCTGATCATCAATGCAACTACACTCATCTATGTCCATTACATACTCCGGTCGTATGATATTCAACTGTTCAATCTAACAAAAACCGAAATTATACAAGGTCCTCTTGATCTCAATACTGATTTTCTTAGTCCAATTTCACTATGTCCTTTGTCCAAATACTAATCTTATTTTCTTGTTAAATGTCCATAAAAATAGAAATCTCACTTAATCAACTTGTCGCAAATGCAATATTTTTGCCAATTGAACTTTTCCAGACTAAAGTGTCAATCCTCGTCGAACATCTTCTATCTGATTCTGCAACTAAACAAATTATAACACCAAATAATCAAAGTGTCAATTGCCAACTTAACTCGCTAATAATATCCAACTATAGTGTCGATACTTGTCATTTCCATGAAATTCTTCTTCCCTAGATTGTATTTTAAAACTACTAAAATCCCTTTTTAAAGGGTTTTCTTTTGCGATTTTCTGTAGAGTTTTAACCATTAACACCATGGTTTTTAAGATGATAAGGATGACTGAGCCATTTGAGAAAACTTAATCATGCCACATTTAAAGTCAATCTATGACACTATAACTTACTATATTGTCAGTCTCACGAGAAATGTCCATCTATCATTCTCACTTATATCTTGAACATCTTTATCGCTCTTCCATACAAAAACGTCCATAACCCTGAAATTAATCAAGAAAAAACTCCAAACGAAATGCTTAATTCAGAGATGAAAATTTTGATGTGCCTCTCCTCTGTTGGTATCTAATAATGAGAAATGCTAATCACTTGTAAACTTATTGCATTAATCTGTGACGCTCGTACTATCCTGCTTCAACATCTTGAACTCATGCACAAGTCTCAATGACGTTGTCGGGTAGAAGTCTATCTAAGAATAAATTCTCAAATTCATCTGACTCCATGGGAGGTTGTTCAATACTTCTGTTTTCTATTGAAACTTTAAATAAGAGTATGTCACTCTCTCTAACCTGAAAGAAGCTAACTCTACCGAATGTGAAATCAAATAATGCAATACCGATAAAGATGTTGAGTTTGCTCAGTAAACGATCAAGGGTCCTTTTCATTGCGTAGAAAGGTCAAAGGTTAATGTCGTAAAGCTCACTCATTCCGTTCCGTTTCGTTCCTTTTCATACAATTATTCTTCGCAAAATCCTATGTTCCCGTATATAATACCAAACGTATTATCTTTTTAAAAATGTTTCCCGTATATCTTTATAAATGTCCTTTAATTTAAAGTGTCCACAAGTGTCGCGACTTCGATCAACATTCCTTTTTTTTGCGTATATCGATTGCTTACCTCATAAACATTTTTAACCAATCTATAATCAACTAGCGCATTCGATGCCAACACATTCTAAAAGGATAATTTTATACGATGAGACAAGAATCAAAAGTTTATTAAAATGGAATAGAATTTCCTAAAGGTCTTTGCAGAACGTTGTTTATGGCGATGGCGCGCTTCACCTCCGTAATCAAAATTCTACTTAGTCCTAGCTCCGTGTACTGGAAGAAAGAAACTTATACTCTGATACCAACTTTAACGACCTGACCGAATCAGTCGATTTGAGCCGCTACAAGCCTAGCCTGTCCGAAATACATGCCACCCAAGCCCCCTTGGTCACCACAACCTAGGACCTTTATCTTAAAAACCATGGTACTTAGGTGACATGAGACTCGGCATGTTAACTTATCTAGCTAACTCTCTTTCTCATTCTTGTCGATGTGGGATGTTACACACGTGATCCTCCTCCACCAAATATCGACTCACTCGTCCATCATGAACCACCCCCATGAAATACATCAATTGATTTATGGTTTGATAATCTAACTAACGCGGCGTGAGGTAAATCGTATATCGTTAACAACATCCAAAGAATAAAATATAAGAAGCTAGAAGTAGGAGTTAAATAATTTTACCACATCATCCATGTAGATCTTATTAAAACATAGAAAATAAAGCAGGAAATCGAAAGATAGACGGTAATTCAAAGGGCTGAGGAAGACAATCCACCTCCCCAGAATGAGGTGGTCATCATCCCCACCCATTGAAGTAAAAGGTATGAAGAAACTTTAGAGAGAGAAAAGTTAAGAGAGAAGATGGAGCAGTTTGTTGTTGTTAGAAATAAGTGTTTTTGACATAAGAATAATGTTAATTCATAATGTAAATGATGTAATGGCATTCAGAGCATTTGAAGCTTTGCCGGTACATCTTGATTTGAAAATTTTAAACTTGGAATTAGTTTCTAGGAAGTGAAATTTAGTTGTGTTTAGAGTTCATTTTTTGTTTCTTTAGTCGAATATGTACAATATGCAAAGGGGTCACAATGAAACAACACTCGCATTGGAGGTGCTATGACTGATGATACTTTAAGCAAACTCATATTGGTTGTCATTCAGATTCAATCATTGGTTTAAGTCTTTTTCTTACCACCTAATTACTCGCTTAATTACTTAATAATTTGATTCACTTTTCAGAGCATAAACATACAGACAAACATAACATACAGACAAACATAAACATACAGACAAACATTTAGTTTCTAAAGATCGATATGATTTGGAGTGACAATGATTTCGGCACTAGTATTAAGATAATCACGAGGATGGTTCAAATGCGATCCAACGCTTATTTTGCGAACTTGAGATCCAATGATCTATCATTAATCTGATCAAATTAAGGTGCTTCCTACACGTGACATGTAATATCCCACTAGCATCACTTGTACGTTTCTGAGGTGGAAGGGTATAAACATCAATTTTTTGCAATGTCTGGATGCATAAGTCGAGTGAAACACAATGTTTATTTAGGTAATACACATGTTATCAATATGCACATTTTCATGATATAATAATTGTGCAGATGCTTAGAAGACAACGTGCACTTTAGTTTCTATTGCACATTATCGAATGCACAAACTCGAACATTATATTCACTCTAGTTTGTGCAAACATGTGACACATATTAGAATATATATTCATTTTATTGAAATCATAAATCAATGAGAGTTTCATTTTCAAATTCATTTATCAAATGATTTTCAAAAACATTCCCTAAAACAATCACAGTTTTTTAAATCCACTTGAAAAATCCATCCATCAATTCAATCTGAGGATAATGTGAATTCTGATGAGAGAGAGTGGGGCGAGAAGGTGAAAATGAGGAAATTGGGTGGTGAGAGGGTGAGAATATCAATGAAAGAGTGAGGTGATAGAAATTTTTTCAGAATATGCACGAGTGTAAGAATTTCTAATAGTCCAATGAGTGACATTTACAACATCCAAACCCGATCGTTAGAGATTTATATAAATTCAATCATCCAATTAATAAACATCAATTTTGATTTTAACCCTCAAATTATCAAAATTACCATTCGATATAAAGTATCTCCGCCTTACACAAATTTACTATTTCTTTTGAACTTAAACCTTATGATATACATTAATATCCTATTTGATAGGACCGTGATTAGTAATACCCGACAAGGTCTAGGAACGGTTAAGGACCTAAACCAAGTTTGCAGGTTCAAGTACCTCAAATGTAAAACACAGCGGAAATGTCTAAAGATTATTTTATTAATCTATAGACTGTACAAATACTTACAATTCGTACACAGCAATAGTAACACTAACTATCATTCAGAGTTTCTTGGTTCGATGATCCCGGATCAACAACCTCAACTCAACAGACAAGTCCCTTCGATTCCAAATTGCTGACTCCGTCTATCTTCCGGTGAGCTTCCTTCTGCAAATCAGCAATTGAGTTCCTTGTGAGTAAGATCTGATTGTATGCACTCAAGCTCTCTGGAATTCGCGCGCACATGAGCTGCTCTCCATCCGAGTATATGTAGGATTGTTGCTCTTGACCGTTTGATCAACTCCCCACTCCTCAAGATCAGCTCCATGTCTTCCCATGAAAATCTCCAACAACCTTGACTCGGTTGTTATCTTCCCAAGAGCTCAAACGTCTCTTCAAGTCACGTTGTGTCAGCCTAAACGTCTTCCCACGTTTTTCTCAACAGACATTTGACTTGTTCTCGGACTGTTGTGACTTCAAGTCCCACTGCGTCCGACGCAGGTTCTTGTTCCTTATCTGTGTCTGTCAGGTACATGTACCTGCACACTCAGTTCAGATATTAGTAGAGTGTTGTCATCAATCAAAACCGACAGGGGTACATGTTCCAACAATTTCCCCCTTTTTGATGATGACAAACACCCAGGCAACAAGAAACACAAACATGTAGACATGCATACTACTACCTCATACCCTGAGAATCAATGTGGGAACAATTCCCCCTAAGCCCCTGCATGGACCTCCAATAAATATCAGGTACCTGTACCTGACATAATTCCCCCTGGATAGATACCCCCTTACACATTTCCCCCTTTTGACATCATCAAACAAGGGTAGGCAGATAATGACATATTAACCACAGATAGTATAAGTCAAATCAGTCTCATGCAAAAAGAATGAAGCATAAAACGCAAACTTCAAAATTAATTGCAAAAAGTCATGAGTGCAAGGAAGGGTAATAAACATAGTTTTCAAAACAAAACAGGATTAGGGTGGTAAGGCAACAAGAAGGGGCCGAGACAATGGTGGCATCGTGTACTGGCATTCACACGTTCAGGTTCTGGATCCCAATCCAGATACAAGGTTCCCAACCTTGACAATCTCCATCACAGTCCTGCCGAGTGCCTCCTTCATAGCTTCCATCTCTGAGGTCATCTTAGCTTGACCTTCCTTCAGCTCAGAGATCCCTACCTCAATCTTATGAAGCCTCTGCTCCATACCCACTTGTTTCTCGTTAACTGGTTCCTGAACCTCATCCTGATCATCATCATCATCAATCTGAACTGTAGTCAGCTTTGCTTGGTCACGAACCCATCCTTCAATATCATCAAATATTAACCCCATCTTCTTAAAGCTGCTGGGATCAAACCTTCTGACCACGGAGACCTCATCCTCAGGGTTCCCATACACCTGGTGGAATTCAAGTATCTTCTTTATGAACCGTCCATATCCGACCATTTTCTGTGTACTCATGTACTCCATTTGATGGATGATCAATTTGGGCAAATTAATCTTTTCCTTCTTCAACAGCTTGTCCATGATCAGAATGTCCTCTAACTATACCAGACTGGTCTTTGACTCCCGCTGCATGAAATTTGTCACAAACAATTTGTGGAGGATCTTGACCTTCACATCCATATGTCTTGTGGTCACCTTTCCGGGTTCAGAAGTTCCACACACCCTCCTCCGCACCTCATACCGGTCTTCCTCATCCACTGGCCACTGCCCTTTTGTGAACTTGTCATATCCGGAGTGAGGGATCTGAAGAATGTGGGACAAGTCCAGGCTCGAAATCCTTAACTCCTCTCCTTCAAACTTAAAGTCCAGGTACACTATGTTACCCTTGACATCCTTCGACAGGTTACTGTAGAACTCCAAAACTGCTTCTGAACTCACTGACTCCTCAGTCTCAAATAGGCCTTCCCAACCCTGAGCCTTGATCACTTCATAGACCTCATCCAACAACTGCCCTTCAAACCACTTACGGGAGCACTCTATCTCCTCTAAAGTCTCCTTCTTGATCAACTTCTACTTCTTGGACCTGATGGGAACTGAATCATCCTCCTCTGATTCCACGTACATGTTCCCTTTCCTCTTTTTAACAATACATGAACGAGCAGGCAGAAGTCATTTCCCAGTAGACTTCCCTTGGGCTGCGCTTCATTTTACACGAGCAGGTGTCTCAACAATTCTGACCTCATCAGTGTCCTCTGATGCTTCATTCTTCTCGGACTCCACCCTGACAGTTTCCACACTAGCAGTTTGCTCTTGTGGTGCAGCTATCTTCCCCATCTCCTCAAGCTCCTCCAAAGCTCTGTCAATGGCGGTATTCGAAGCCTCCATTCCTCCAGTGCTCACGTTAAGGTCCAGTTCCTTTTCCAATCCTTACTGGGTCAAACCCCTTCCCAGATCTGCAACGATTCTTGCCGCATCCTCTAATTCATCATCATCGGAGTTCATTACAGATCCATTGACGACCTCCTGAGCATCTGCGACCACTGGCTGGTACACGACCATTGCGTACATCGATTCATCTTCAGATCTGATTTCTAGGATCTGAACCTCCATTGAAGACATGTTCTCCATCTGGTCGTTGACTACGGTCTCAGTTGCTACGGTGTTGACGGCGTTGTTTACGGAGTCCATTGAAAGATTTTGAGATTTCGGATTGAGTTCGGTTGCTAGGGTTTCTCGGTTGAGTGCTCAAGTGATTTGTGATAGATTCAATAACCAATTTTTGAATAAAGATTATCCGAACCTACCTCCCACAATAAATGCCGAAATCCTCTCGCACACCAAATACTTGTCCGTTCGGTTTCCTATGTGCTTTTTCCAAATACACGCCTCCTCTCCGGTTTAGGTTCTCAAGTTCAAATAATCTGATAGGTGTCTCACATGCATTGGCACAACTGATACTCTTAACTCAGTATATACTCAAGTCCCTGAATCTGATCACTGACCTGAACATGTGAATGCTATACCCGTACCTTACCATGGTCTCCACAAGGAACGTTGTGATGGATCGGCTTAACCAAAAGGGTTTATAAAAACATCACAACTCAAATCACTCAAAAATCATACAAGACATACCTTGATTTGTTTCACTCATGTGTTTGGCTAAGGTGGCTGGTACACTTCCTTCATATGGTTATCCAGGTTCAAGATCCGGAAGGTACATAGGCTTTAGAAAGAAATTCAATCCAAGCACAACATGACAATTTCACAATTAAAGATAAAGTAAGGCATGCAATCAACTTATCACACTTTGACATCAATGACATACACATACCTCAGCTAACATGCATAACTACCCTGCCCTATTCTAGTCAATCATCGGAGTTAAGGTCAGAGATACCTCACTGGGTAGATATCATGCCAAGCGCGATCCTGAACCTCTCGAAGGTCTCTCTGCTCAGGGCCTTGGTGAAAATGTCCGCCACTTGATCTTCAGTCCTACAAGTCTCCATAGACACAAGGTTCTTTTCAACACAATCCCTAATAAAGTGATGTTTAATCTCTATGTGTTTCATCCTACTATGATGCACAGGATTTTTAGCAACACATATAGCACTTGTATTATCACAATAAATAGGAATTTGATTAAAGAAATACTAAAGTCACTTAGCTGGTTCCTCAACCAGAGGAGTTGTGCGCAACAAGCCCCCGCAGAATGTACTCGGCCTCGTGGTTGATAAGGTACAGTGTTCTGTCTTGGACCCCCATGACACTAGGCAGGACCTAAAGTACTGTGCTATGCCAGATGTCGACTTCCTATCTGCCCTATACCAGCATAGTCGGCGTTCCGTGTATCCTTCCAACGTAGGGACTTGTACCTCGAATACCAAGAACTAGGTTCTTGGTTCCTTCAAATACCTCATAATCCTCTTCACAGCCTTCACGTGTGACTCCTAGGGTCAGCTTGGTACCTGGCACAGACACAAACGCTATAACATAATGTCAGGTCGCTTGCTATTTAAATAAAGCAATGAACCTATCATTCCTCTGTAGTGTGTTGCATCTGTCTTTGGCGAGTTCTCGTCTGGTCAGTGAGCTACTGGTCGATGAAGGAGTTGCTGAGGGCTTTGATTGATCAAGACCATACTTCTTAATCACCTCGGTCAGGTACCTCTCCTGATGTATCTGAGTCCCATTCTCCTCTTGCTTAATCTGAAGCCCTAGGAAATAGGTCAGCTCCCCGACCATGCTCATCTCGAACTCACTCTCCATCAGGTTCGTGAACTTCTTCACCAACTCGTCACTGGTAGACCCGAACACAATGTCGTCGACATAGACCTGCACCACCAAGAGATGCTTCTTCGTCCTTAGAAGAAACAACGTCTTATCCACGGCTCCTCGCTCATATCCATGAGCTATAAGAAATTCTGATAATCTCTCGTACCATGCTCTAGGTGCTTGCTTTAATCCATAAAGCGCCTTGTCTAGGACATAGACCTGATCTGGTCGCTCAGGGTCTTCAAACCCTGGAGTCTGCCGTACATAAACCTCCTCCTTGAGGTTCCCGTTCAAGAACGCCGTCTTCACGTCCATCTGATGGAGCTTGAATCCGTACTGAACTGAGTATGCAATGAGCAATCTGATGGCCTCCAATCTAGCCACCGGTGCGAAGGTTTCGTCGTAATCGATCCCTTCCTGTTGATTGTACCCTTGTACAACCAACCGAGCTTTGTTCCGAACAACAGCTCCCTTCTCATCACGCTTGTTCCTGAAGACCCATCGGGTGCCAATCACCTTCCTGTCCTTTGGTCTCGGTACAAGTCTCCATACCTTGTTCCTCTCGAACTGATGCAACTCCTCTTGCATCGCCTGCACCCAGTCTGGGTCCTTGAGTGCATCCTCGACCCTCTTGGGCTCCATCAGGGACACGAACGCAGTCTGTACTCGTTCACCCTGAAACGCAGCATAACAATAGAAATCATTAAGTCTAGAATTAGGATGACTAACCCTAGCACTCCTCCTTAGTGGAACCACATCTCCTATGGTTTCCTCTTCTGGAACATGATCACCATCGTTGTCCTCAGTAACCTGATCCTGTTCAGGTTCTGATCCTGTTCGTTCCTGATCCCCATGCTGTTCATCTGTACCTCTACCTCGGTCGGATCTACTTCAGCAACCTCTGGATCTGGATCCTGATCAGCTTCCCTCTGATCCCCATCAGCACCTCCTTGTGCTGGAACGAAGTATCTTTCCAAGCTGTCTGCTCCTGGTCGAGCTAGCACAAAGACTTCCTCCGTAGGTTCCTGTCCTACATGAACCTCCTCAGGTTTCCCTGGCATGACGTCCTCATCAAAGACCATGTGCACACTTTCCTCGACTGTCTTAGTCCGCTTGTTGTACACCTTGTAGGCTTTGCTATGAGTGGAGTATCCTACAAACACCCCTTCGTCACTCCTCGGATCCAACTTTCCTAGTTGATCCTTCCCATTGTTGTGAACGAAACACCTGCACCCAAATACCCGTAAGTGGGAAATGTTAGGTTTCCGTCCCCTCACCAACTCATATGGTGTCTTGTTCAGAAGTGGCCTCAGATAAGCTCTGTTCAGCACATGACATGCTGCGTTCATTGCTTCTCCCCAAAATCTCTTTGGCAGGCCGCTCTCGAACAACATTGTCCTGGTCATGTCTTCCAGGGTCCTGTTCTTCCTTTCGACCACCCCATTCTGCTGTGGAGTCCTTGGCGCTGAGAAGTTGTGCTGAACACCATGCTTCTTACACCAACTGTCAAACTGTGCATTGTCGAACTCTGTCCCATGATCAGACCTAATGCTTCTCAGTCCCTGACCGGTCATTGTCTGAACCATCTCTGCCCAGGTCTCGAAGTCCTCGAATACCTCTGTCTTAGAAGCCAGAAATATTGTCCACGTGAACCTCGAGTAGTCATCGACCAATACAAAGACATACTTATTCCCACCAATCGTCTGTGTCCTCATCGGTCCGCACAAGTCCATGTGTACCAACTCCAGCGGATGACTGGTGCTACAACATTCTTTGACTTAAAGAAGTTCTGGTCTGTTTGCCTCTGGTGCATGCAACACATACCTTGCCTGGTTCATGATCCACCTCTGGCAATCCGCGGACAAGTTCCAACCTCTGGAGCTTTCTCATCAATCTCAGATTTACATGACCAAGACGTCTGTGCCATAGCTCAGAGTCATCTGCCCTCGATGATAAGCACAGGTACTCGTCCGGATCATACTTGTATCCGCGATGTAGACCCCGTTGTCTAGTGATCCTTTAAGAAGAACCCTACCTGTTTTAAGACACTTGACATAGCAGCCATTAGTAGTAAAGGTGACCTTGTTTCTACCGTTTTGACACAGTTGAGAAACACTTAATAGGTCAAACTTTAAATTATGAACAAGGCTTACATTGTCAACACTGATCTTATCGTTCAAATCAACCATACCTGTCCCGAAGACTTTTCCCGTACCTTTATCTCCAAAGGTGATCGAGCCTCCTGAACAATGTCGCAGTGAAGAGAAGTGGTCCATCCTCCCGGTCATATGTCCCGAGCATCCACTGTCCATGTACCAGGGACCTGATCCATCTTCACCTGCACACAAAGTATTAGTTCTTACGAACCCACATTAGCTTGGGTTTAGAACTCAATGATAAACAGGTAAGGTGTTTTGAAACTAAGAATCATCAGAAGCTTTGACAGACTGATTCTGTCCGGTACTAGTCCCCTGCTTGGAACTTCCAGGTTCCTGAACCTGTCCAGTACTTGTCCCTGCTTGGAACTGCTGGGTCTGTGAGACTTGTTCTCACATGCTTTTCTGGCAGCGCACCTTCTCCACAGATGACCTCTTGTCCACATGGAAACAGATCTTCTTGTCCTTGAAGTCTGTCTTACTGAATTCAGCCTTCTTCCTTTGCTTACTGAAGTTGATCCCAGTTGGTTTCTGACCTTGAGCGCTCTTCGCCCAGATATGGTATCCTTTACCATAAGTCTTTGCCTCGTCATGGAGATCACCTTGACGTGGTGCTCTGGGTTCACCAGCTTTGTGATCCCTCTTCAGTATGGTAACCTCACCATAACCCAGACCTGGCTTGGATTTCTTTGTTCCCGGAACATCAATCTTTGCCTTGGGTTCATGTACCTGTTTTAGAAACAGCTTCCTGCTTCCGGACCAACTGCTTCGAAGCTTCTGTATCTCAGCAGACTTGTTAGCAATAATCTCATCTTTTTCGAGACAAGATTTACCAAACGTTCATGTTTGTCACAAATCTTTCTAATGATCAGCAACAATTCATCACGAGAAATAAAATCAGGAGAACGTTTTACCTTAGAAGACGATGGTTGTCCTCTGGCCATAAGACACACGGTCCTCCTCAGGTTCTTGACCCTCTTGAGACTCCCCGAGTCACTGTCAGATTCTGAGTCACCCCAAGCAGCCATCAGTGCCTCTTCTTCTTTCCCTTGATTTTCATTCTCTTTGTCCTTCTTCTTCTTTTTGCAATCTCTAGCAAAGTGCCCTTTGAGTCCACAATAGTAGCACTCATCATTCTTTCCTGCAGTTCTCTTTGAAGAGGACTTCTTGGAGTTAAGCTTCTGTTTTGCAAACTTCAGTGCCTTGGACAGGAGTACAATGTCCTCGTCTGATTCATCCTCTTCTTCTTTGTCCTCATTCTCAGACTTCTCAGACTCTTCTTCTTCTCCTTGGTTCCTTGTCCTTTCCTTTGGACTTACTTTGTCACTGACCAGTGCTACCTGCTTTGGTCCCTTCTGAGAGTCACGTCCCTCCAGCTTGCATTTCTCTATCAGCATAGTGCTTTCCAGCTTAGAGACCAGCTCTTCCAGAGTGATCTTTTTAGTCTCCGAGAGGCGCTTTGAGTCCTGGATATGTCATCCCATTCAGGACTTAATCCTTGCATGAAATGATGCGTCACTTCCCACTGCTCATACTCCTTTCCCAATCTTGAAAGAGTGGACAAGCTTCCCTGAAACCGTGCATGATAATCATACAGTGACTCGCCTCGGTTTTGACGGAGAGCATTGTTCTTCATCCTGCGCAGTGAGGTCCTGTTCCTCCTGACATCTCCAGAACCATCATAGGTCCTCTTCAAAGCATCCAGACCTCAGCCGGGTCCTTGTATATTAAGACTGATAGGATCGCTTGTTAGCAGTAAAGACTAGGTCTAAGACTTGTTAAGGACTAAGACCTAGTTAGCAGGTACTTGTACCTCAGAAATATAAATGCAGCGGAAATTCGTCTAATGATTGTTTTTATTAATCAATAGACTGTACAAACATTTCAATGTCTATACAATAGTATTTCTAACTATCAAAACCAGTCACCTTAGCCTGTAGATTAAAAACCCACAATCGCGACTCTTAGGACAAGTCCCTCTGCCCTGCACGCACTTGCTGTACGCTCCCTTCTTCTGAAAATCAAATCTCCGATGATCAGAAAACCTTGCACGCTAGCTCGTTGCACTCTCTGCAATTCACCAGACTTCTTGCACTCGTGTCTGCTTGCTTATGTGAGCTGATTTATCTCCGAGTATATGTAGGATAGTGCTAGTGACCGTTTGATCCACTACTTCACTCCTAGGAATCAGCTGCATGTCCTCCCGTGAAAATCTCCAACTACCTTGACTTGGTCAGCTATCTTCCACGAGCTCAATGTCTCTTCACGTCGTGTAACAACCTCAACGTTCATCCTCAAGTCATCCCAAGTTTATCTCAACTGATTTTTGACTCGTTCTTGACTGCGTTCAGTTCCTGTTCCTCACCTGTGTCTATCAGGACCATGTCCTCTGCACACTCAACTTAAATATAAGTAACGTGTTGTCATCATCAAAATTCAACATGGGGACCATGTATCAACAATTTCCCCCTTTTTGATGATGACAAACACTTGAGAAACAAATAAACGACTAACAGATGATAAGACTATGTCCAACCAAGAATTAAGTGAGAACAATTCCCCCTAAACCTATGCACAGAAACATGTAATCAGAACAAGAACATACACTTGGTCTAGTTCCCCCTAGGTTAGTATACCCCCTTAACTTTCTTCCCCCTTTTGGCATCATCAAACAAGGGTAAACATATCAACAAGTAAACCACAAGTATAGAACAGCCAAATATGCACACAAAATAAATTGCACAATAAACTTCGAAATTAAAAGCAAATTGTCTTGAATTGCATAGAAGGGAAATCATTAAAGTTCAAACAACAAGGGGATAATTTTGGTAGGGGTGGAAGGATGGGGTGAGTTCATGAAGGTCCGGGTACTGGCATTCACTATATCAGACTTTGACCTGATCTGAAAACATTCAGACTCTGTCCCGAACTGCCTTGAGTACCACCTCCTTGAGTTCCTAGAACTCCTTCTTCAGATCCTTCAACTCTGAAGACACCTTCCTCAACTCGGTCCTGACATAACCCATATCAATGTCTAATTCATTCAACCGCACCTTCAGGTAGTCATCCGGAGGAGGCACATATCCATCAGAGTCCTCAGAATTTGTTTCCACAAACTTTCCTTCCATTTTGCCAATGTCTTTTATCCAGCCATCATCATCAGAGAATATTAATCCCATCTTCTTGAAGTCACTCGGATTGAAAGTCCTTACTACTGAGACTTCGTCCTCATAATTCTTGTAAACTTCATGATACTGGAGGATCTTTTTCACAATCCGGGCGTATCCGACTTGCTTCATCTGGCTCAAGTAACCCATCTGATTGATGATCATCTTAGGAAGGTTGATCGGCTCTTTCTTCAGGACCTTGTCCAAAAGCAGAACATCTTCCAACTGAACAAAGCTAGTCTTTGACCCTCTTGGCAGCAAGTTTGTAACCAATATCTTGTGGAGGACTTTGACCTTGGCTGACATGTACTTAGAAGGTACTTTTCCCGGCTCAGAGGTACCACATACTCTCCGTTGGACCACATATCTATCCTCCTCATTCTTCGGCCACTGTCCCTTGACCCACTCCCCATATCCTTTATGAGGAATGTTAAGAATGGTGACAGCTCCTTGCTGGAAATAGTCAGGTCCTCTCCTCCGATGACAAAGTCCAAATGGACATTGCTTCCTTTGGCTGAGACGGAGAGCTGCGAATAGAACTCCAACACTGCTGATGGACTTACCAACTCGTCCAGATCAAACAGGTTTTCCCACTCTGAAATTCTAACAGGTCCAAGACCTCCTCCAGTTTCTGTTCCTGCAGAAACCTTACTGAACACTCCATGTCTTCCAAGATCTCTTTCTTGGCGATTTTCTGCTTCTTGACCACCGAAGCATCCTCATCGGTCTCATAGTCATCAGCCACCTTGTTCTTCTTCCTCTTGATAAGGCAGGATCTTATCGGCTGAGCTCTCGTCCCTGCAGACTTAGTCCTCTTCGACTGCTTAGGAGTCTTGGTTGGAGCTGTACTGGAGACGATCACTACTTCATCGTCACTAGGGACTTGGACTGACTTCCCTTTTTCTGAATCCTTAGCAACTCTTGCTGCTTTAGCAAGATCCTCATCAACATCCGTTGATTCCCATCAGCCTGCACCTCAACGAAACCATCCACCACTGGTTTCCCAAACCACCATCTTCATCAGCGACGTTCTCCACAACGCCAGCAACATTATCAACATCAGTCAAGGGCTCAGAGACATTACCAATCACACTCATAACCCTCTTAATGATAGCGGAAACAACTTCATCGATTCAGAAATCACAGATTCAGGAACCTTACCGAAATCCCTTTCGCTCACCTCATCGACCACAGTCTCCGCTCCGAGCAAGTTACCTTCTTCAACCATGGATTCCATCTCCATCGACTGAGGCGGCGGAGATATACAACTAGGGCTCGCGACAGATCTTCGACATCTGAGGCAGTGGCGGTGGCGAAGTTGTTGTTGACGGTGTTGGAGGCCATTTAGTCAGCTGCGGTGCTTCGATTTCGTCGATTAGGGTTTCTTAAGATGAAAAGCTGATTTTGCGTTGAGATGGTTATCTTTCCGGATAATCTTTAACTCCCTTTGACTTTGTTCAAATTTAAAATTCAAACCAAGTCATAATTCCCAAAACGATTCGGCTACCCAAGACCATGATACACGCATCTCATTCCACCTCCCAATCAATCCAATGACTGCGCAGGACTTAGACACCTTTTCTGACAAGCATTAAACCACTGAGACAATCCTTTAAATCTGCTCAACTGTCAAACCTGGTCATTGTCCTGAACAAGTAATGCTGTACCCCGACCTTATCATGAACTCCACAAGGGACATTGTGATGGTTTGGCTTGACCGTAAGGGTCTATAGTACGAACATCACAATTCAAACACTCATAAAATCACACAAAACGTACCTTTGAGTATTTGGCTAAGGAGGCTGGGTACACTTCCTTCATGAGGCTACTGAGGATCAAGATCCGGAAGGTACTTGGCTAAGAAACAAATACAATCCACGCAAAAACAAGACAATTTCACCTTTAATCAAGAAGTAAAGCATGCAACCATTCTATTCACACATAGGCAGATTCACATACTATAGGATATATGTATCAATGCTTACCCTTATTCTAACCAATCATTGAGGGTTAAGTTTAGAGATACCTCACTAGGTAGAAATCATACCAAGTGCCATCCTGAACTTCTCGAACGTTTCCCTGCATAGAGCTTTGGTGAATATGTCCGCGACTTGTTCCTCAGTCCTACAAGTCTCCATAGAAACAA
Organism: Sedum album; assembly: GCA_006409495.1. NCBI lineage: Eukaryota > Viridiplantae > Streptophyta > Magnoliopsida > Saxifragales > Crassulaceae > Sedum > Sedum album. The sequence continues at coordinate 99,448 of QZGG01000748.1, forward strand.
GTCCCTTCTCTACACAATCCCTATAAAATGATGTTTAATCTCAATATGTTTCATTCTACTATGATGTACTGGATTTTAGCTACACATATAGCACTAGTATTATCACAGTAAATAGGGATATGATCAAAGTAGAGATTGAAATCACTTAGCTGATTCCTTAACCAAAGGAGTTGTGCACAACATGCTCCTGCAGCAACATACTCAGCTTCGGTTGTGGAAAGAGCTACCGAATTCTGCTTCTTGGACCCCCATGAGACAAGACAAGGTCCAAGGTACTGAGCCATCCCAGACGTTGACTTCCTATCACATCTGTCCCCGGCATAGTCAGCATCAGTGTATCCCTCCAGTGTCAAGGACTTGCACCTCGGATACCACAGAACAAGGTTCTTGGTCCCCTTCAAGTACCTCAGGATCCTTTTCACAGCCTTCACGTGTGTTTCTCTTGGATCGGACTGATACCTGGCACAAACACAAACACTAAACATTATGTCAGGTCTACTTGCTGTTAAATACAGTAGTGAACCAATCATTCCTCTGTAAAGTGTTGGATCTGCCTTTGGAGAGGATTCATCCCTGGACAAGGAACTACTAGTCGAACATGGAGTAGCAGAGGGCTTTGACTGATCAAGTCCATACTTTTTCACTACCTCGGACAAGTACTTGGCCTGATGTATCTGAGTCCCATTCTCCATTTGCTGAATCTGAAGTCCCAAAAAGTAGGTCAATTCCCCGACCATACTCATCTCAAATTCACTTTCCATAAGCTCAGTGAACTTCTTCACCAACTCATCACTGGTTGAACCGAAGACAATGTCGTCGACATAGACCTGAACTACCAACAGATCCTTCTTTCTCCTCAGAATGAACAATTTCTTGTCCACTGCTCCTCTTTCATATCCATGAGCTATTAGGAAATCTGACAACCTTTCATACCATGCCCTTGGTGCCTGTTTCAACCCATAAAGTGCTTTGTCGAGAACATAAACATGGTCTGGATGGACTGTGTCCTCAAAACCTGGAGTCTGTTTCACATAAACTTCCTCCTTCAGGTTCCCGTTCAAGAACGCTGTCTTCACGTCCATTTGATGGAGCTTGAATCCATGTTGAACTGAGTATGCAATGAGAAGTCGGATGGCTTCTAATCTTGCCACCGGTGCGAAGGTCTCATCGTAATCGATGCCTTCTTGCTGATTATACCCTTGTACAACCAACCGAGCCTTGTTCCGGACAATGACTCCCTTCTCATCCTTCTTGTTCCTGAACACCCAACGAGTACCAATCACCTTTCTCTTTTCTGGTCTAGGTACAAGTCTCCAAACCTTATTCCTCTCAAACTGATGCAGCTCTTCTTGCATTGCCTGAACCCAATCTGGATCCTTAAGTGCATCTTCTACCTTCTTTGGCTCAATCAGGGATACAAACGCAGTCTGGACTTGTTCCCCCTGAAACGCTGCATAGCAATAGAAATCCAAGCCTGACACTTGGTTGTCTTTCTCTAGGGTTTCTTCTCAACGGAACTACATCTCCAATAACTTCCTCTACTGGATTCTGATCGTTGTTACCATCCTCAGATACCTGATCAATCGGCTGGACTTGTTCCACCTGCTGTTCCTCTGGGACAGGTACCTCAACTGGATTCTCATCAACACCCTCTTGTGCTGGATTCCCGTCGGCAGCCTTCATGCCTCATCAACACCCACTTGTGCTGGATAATCAATGATTTCTTCAGTATGGAACTCATCTGGTCGAGCTAATATGAAGACTTCTTCTGCTGGTTCCTGTTGGACTTGGTCCTCTGCAGGCTTCCTTGGCATGACATTCTCGTCAAAGACCACATGTACGCTTTCCTCCATTTTCTGAGTTTGCTGATTGTACACCTTGTATGCCTTACTGTGAGCTGAATACCCTACAAAATATACCTTCATCACTCCTTGGGTCTAGCTTTCCTAGCTGATCCTTCCCGTTGTTGTGAATGAAGCACTTACACCCGAAGACTTTCAAGTGAGAAATGTTGGGTCTACGTCCTTTCAGCAGCTCATACGGAGTCTTGTTCAGGATTGGTCTCAAGTAGGCTCTGTTCAACACATAAGCAAGCTGTATTCATTGCTTCTCCCCAGAACCTCTTAGGCACGTCCACTTTCGCAACATAGTCCTGGTCATATCCTCCAGGGTCCTGTTCTTGCGTTCCACTACCCCATTCTGCTGTGGAGTCCTCGGCGCTGAAAAGTTATGATAAACTCCCTGACTGGCACACCAGCTGATGAAATCTGCATTGTCAAACTCAGTACCATGATCTGATCTGATACTTTTAAGTTTCTGACCCAGCATTGTTTCCACAGCCTTGACCCAAACCTCAAACTGATCAAATACCTCAGTCTTGGAAGAAATGAATATTGTCCATGTATATCTCGAATAATCATCGACCAAAACGAACACATACTTGTTACCTCCAATGGTCTGAGTCCTCATAGGTCCACACAAGTCCATATGCACTAACTCCAAAGGTCTGCTGGTACTGACCACATTCTTAGGCTGAAATGAGGTCCTGGTCTGCTTGCCTCTAGTACAAGGAACACAAACCTGATCAGGTACATGACTACTTCTGGTAACCCACGAACCAATTCCAACCTCTGAAGCTTTTTCATCAACTTGAGATTCACATGACCTAGACGCCTGTGCCATAAACCTGAATCGTCTGCTTTCGAAGACAAACATAGATACTCGTCTGGGTCAAAGTCCGGATCAGTCATATAAACTCCATTTTCCATGATGCCTTTGAGAAGAATCTTTCCTGTTCTTAGAGACTTCACATAGCACTCATTAGAAGTAAAAACAACTTTATTATTACTATCTTGACAGAGTTGATAAACACTAAGTAAATCAAACTTCAAGTTCCGGACCAAACTAACATTATCTACACTAACTTTCTTATTTAACTTAACCATACCTGTTCCTAGGATTTCACCTTTACTTCTGTTTCCAAAGGTAATCGAACCTCCGGAATGTTGTTGTAGAGAAGAGAAGTAGTCCACCTTTCCAGTCATGTGGCTGGAGCATCCACTATCTAGATACCAAGGACCTGTTCCTCTCTCTACCTGCACAGAAATGATTAGTTCTTACGTACCCAAATTAGCTTAGCCTTTTTGGGTTTCAAGTCAGCGAAAGTTAACAGTAGAAATGTTCTTTGGAGAATTTAAAACATCAGCTTTGACAGGCTGATCCTGTCCGGTACATGTCCCCTGCTTGGGAAACTTTTGGCATGACACCTTTTCCAGAGATGACCTTCCTTTCCACAGTGGTAACAGATTTTCCTCTTTCTGAAATCCACTTTGTCAAATTCAGCTACCTTTTCCTTCTGTTTGTTGAAGTTGATCCTAGCTGGTCTTTGTCCTAGAGCGTTTTTTGCCCAAATATGATAACCTTTACCATATGTCCTTGCCTCGTCATGAAGATCCACCTTTACCCGTGGAGTCCTCCTGGTTTCA